>JAOTAV010004937.1:0-30780 GCA_026546445.1 Cyclargus thomasi | reverse complement strand
GTAAATGAACTGCTACTTGAGAAAGTTGATTCATTAAGACACTTGATTTATATCTTATCAAACGGGAATTCTATGTTCGATGGAAATTCTAATTTTATAAATAACTTGCTTATAAATCCCAGATGATTTTCCTATGTGTAATAGGGGAAATGACGTTTCAGAAAATAGTTTGAGATGGAAAAATGAACCTACACGATTGCAAAGTGGACGAAAGGTAGGCATAGTCACTAATGGTGTAAGCATGGTGTAATTTTTCTTTAGTAGTAATCTTCTCATTGTGTCTTGTTATGAAATTAGGATAAATTGGATTGTATGACCAAACTGCAAACAGTGCAACTATATAGTTGGATATTCAGTACAGTGACGAAAGACTTTTGAAAATCTGACAAACATAAAAAATCAGCCAAGTGCGATTTTGAACTCGCGCACAAAAAAAAGCGAAAACGCGATTTTGAGAGTTAAGCAAAAAACAGCTATTGTCTATTCGCTCAAGATTGGCGGTATAGTTCAATTAACCACTGTCAAATTTCTGTACAAACCACGATTGTCCACAATAAAGCGACATCTCAACACTTTGTTTACCACAATCGAGTTTTGTATGGAAATACCAAATTTTTTGACATTTATTGAACCATACCGCCAATCTTGAGCGAATGCATAATATAACAGAAAACGAACTCTCAGGCAATAACGCGATGTGGACGACTAGCAACGACATCTATTAATAAACAAAAGAAAGAAAATGGCAAAAAACGCATTTGTTGTATTGAATTTTTATATTTTTTTTTACTAAATATTACTAGCTGTTGCCCGCGATTACGTCCGCATGGAAAAAACAAAGATGAGATTATTATTTCTTTAACTTAAATGCTTCACACTTGGTGGCCCATTAACGGAATTGAGGTACGGTTACCCCGTTGTAGTCGTGCTATGTATCAAAGATGGTGCTGTATGTAAAAATTATTTTCCCTGTTTTCCTGCTTTTCTGTTGAATTCACGGGGCACGAGTCCTTTCCAACAAATACAAAACCGTGCGTTCTGGAGTTGTAGCGTCAGAAAGGAAAACCCGACATATTTTTATGTAATAGATGTTGTTATAACGGCAATCGAAATATAAAATCTCTGAAAATTTCAACTCTTCTAGAGTTGAAACTTACTTGAGATCCCGATCCGATTGAGATACCGAAAGCGGTACGGAGCTCTAATAAAAATGAACAAACATAATTCGATACAGTCGAATTGAGACCACCTCTACCATAACGCCTGGTTGACTTTTTCCACTAAACCATAGTCCATACTGACTAGTCTTAGAAAGCTTAGAAATAATTTAGGGAAATTCAGTGACTATACCATATCAACTGCCTATGAATCATTGTCTTCGAGAGTACAAGTAGCCTACAAAGTAAAGACAGGTAACGAGTATTCAGACATTCAAGTAGCTTTTCCCCACTTAGAGATTTTGTTCCTTACACACCAGACTTTCTTTTTTAATAAACAAGATTACATTCAATTGCTCTTAAACCACTATGAAGATAATTATGTTGATTGTGCTTGCACATGTAGAAAATATAATGTTGAATATAATATTAATAGATTCACAGGATTGGGGCCTCTCACTTAGGATATGTGGACCTTACTACGGCTGAGTGGCCGTACCTCTACCCACTAAAACCAAGACTGTCACTACGATGTTCTTCGACACGTTGGACTATGTGCGACCGGTAACTGCGACATGTCGTCCAGGACTGATGATTCTAAGTAGAAGAAAGTCGACTACAATCGAAATACGATACCGAGCACTACAGCAATAGGCACTGTGGCGCACCCAAAATAGCGTCAAAAACCCTAGAAGTATGGAATCTAATTTGATTCCATACTTCTAGGTCAAACACAAGCTGTTTATTAAAAGTCATTCGTCCGCTCAGAATCCATAAAAAATAAACTAAACTGTCAATGTCAGAATTAAATTGACAGACGTTATTTCAAAATTTGTGGTTGTATTTTAATTAAAAAATTTGAATATTGTTAAAATTCAAGAGTTTCATTACTTTATTTACTATCCTGTTGCGCAAGTTGTTTATATTCCGATTTAGCCTTAATACCTACATTATTTTTTTTTAATATATTTAATACGTTGCTAATTTTGGTTTTGGGAGTTAAAAGTTATTAGTATCACCTAATGAAGATGTTTGATAATTGAGGGAGTGCAACTATTAATATATCTGCGTTTGAATTATTTGTATTTCCATTGTCAAAGAACAGACTAAATTGCATGCCGGTGAGTGACAACATGTTAGCCGGTCACCGGCAGAAATCCAACCAATAGGATATCGAGCCGGCGACACACCTCCGTGGGATTTATAATTGGAACGAGTGCGCGCGCATCCAGTCGTGATATTGAGCGCCGTCAACGTTGTTCCTTATTGCGTTCAGTCAACTGTCAGTTGTAGACCGCGGCGGGTTATAGCGTGTTACAGTGAATTGTGTGCGCGGAGCTTCGACGATGGCTTTGCTCAAAAGGCTCGCTGCAAATGCGCCCCGGGGCGTTCGTGCCCTATCCACACCGCCGCCGACTCCTCCCGCTCGAGACGAGCTAGATCTATCTTTCAATAGTCCTAAAGACGCATTCAAAAGCAAGAAAACTAGCGAACTGGTCCGAGCGTACATGGTCTATCAGATATGTTCCATCAACTGGATCGTGGAGAACAACGCTATGGTGAGTGATCAGATTGACTTCGTCCGATGTCTTATGTAACGCCGGCTTATTACATGAGCGTAAAATTCCTCTAAAATTAACTGAGACACTCGCCCTTGAATTTGATTCGACGTAAGGTGTCTTCGGTACCGCAGCATTTTAGTGCACGTGTTCTGGATTGGTGGCAACTGTACAATTTGAACATACGGTCTCGAATTTAGACATTATGCGCTATGTTTATGACAAAAAAGTTCATTTTTAACCAAAAATACTGTGCTGCCACTTTGTTACGTCACACAGCTGAAGATGCGAAGCCACGTCAATTCGGACACTCAAACAATATAAATTGATTGGCATTGAACTTCACGTATACCATACAGTATTTTACAGTTGATTCTAGAAATGTTACCTTTTATAATTTCATATATTTCATGTCGTGTTTAAGTTAAAATAATGGATTTTTGCTCGTATTCCACGCATGCGTCGATGCAGTACCTACAGTTGATGGCTAGACACAGTCTAGACTTTAAAGACTATACGATGATGATTGATAAGATGAGGCGACTTGCTTAATATAAGGAACTGGTCAGGCAGCAGGTTTTTGTGCCCAGTTTGCATAAACTGGTTATGAATTGATTGCAGTGGGAAGATTTTATTTTGCGCACTCGGAATTTTAAAGCCTTGCATGCTATGCGTTAAATTTCTCAAAATAGTTTTACAAAGCTGAAAAAGACAGCAGGTATATTCAACATTTGGAATTTTAAATTGACATAATATATGCAAGGACAAAAAATAAGATATTTAAAAAAATGTTATGTGCAACTTTAATGTATAATTAATCCGTAAATGGAGTGGCATTACAATTAAATAACAAGCTCATTGTATAAAATCTGTACGTAATTGTTGTTAGAGAAACCAAGAAACCAACGGGAATTTTCTATAAGATCGATCTATTTAGATAGAAGTATTATAACTCTCAAAAATTAAAAATACGAAACGAAACTTTATGTAGGCCGGTTTAATAAACATTTTAATATTTGGTACAAATTGAACGCAAACGTAAATGATCTGCTAGAAGAGAGAAAAACTGTATCGGTTTTTTCACGATATATTATTACAATTCATATTATTTTTTAAATAATATTTACGGTTATAATAGTTTTTGCATCATCGTTATTAGAGCACGAAAGTTTAGTCACCAAGCAGGACAAGTTGAAAACCAGTTACCAAAAATGATGTATGTATTAATCTTTGAAAAATTAGCAGATTTGCAGACCTGAGAGGATGACATTTTTTAATCTTTACTGAACATGGTTATTTTTGAAAAAATCATGTTTAATAATAATTCTAAAGCAGAATGCGGCCTAGGCCTAATATTTGGCCTTAATAATAAATTTGCTGGATTTTAAAACCCCTCCGTGTTTTCTATTCCAATAACCTTAAAATAAATCACAACGTTGCAAAAATGAGGTCTCCAAAAAAAGTATTTTTTTTTCGTGTACCTTTGTGACAAATGTATTGGCCTTATCGTTTTTATCCTTTTTCGCCCCGATATAAGGGTGTAAATGCTAAAAAGGGACACTGCAATAAGCGGTTGCGTGTCTATGAGGGTTCAATATTCTGCATGACCTGGGGAAACGACTGTTGCCAAGAACCATGAGATCAATGCATCAAGTTTTAACATAAAGTTGGCGTTTTGCCATTTAAAAAAAAATTAAAAATTCGAAGTAATAGCTTCAGTATAAAAACGAAGAAACATTTAACTTTAGCAATAAAAAGATGACTTTATCAAACTTATAAAACATAAATAAGTCCTTAAAACAACAATAAATGTTACTAATACTATAGGGTTGATGGCAAAAGTTATTTTCGCAAATAAGAAAGGCAGGAAGTATTGGCAAGAACGGTAGAATGGTATAAAGCTCTAATCGATATGGGTTTATTGCTGGACGCGGGCGAACACCTACGCAGCGCTCTACAAAAAATGTTATGTCAATTGACTTTTTCTGCCAAGAACTGTAAACGCAATCGAAAGGTTTAGAGAAAATCTTGAGGTTTCAAAATACTGGAACTAATTATCAGATTTGGATCTTCAGCCTTTGATAGCTTTTTTGGTCACTAACCTATGGTCGCATTCTTATTCGTCTCATGGTCATTATGCCTATCGCATAAATATCCTTATTTAATTAAAATCTATCATTTATTTAAAGACCATAATTAAAGCCATAAGTAATAAGTACACAGTAATTAAGACTGTATTTACAAAAGTGTTAAAAATTGTGTACAATGTCGTTTATGTATTTTACTCTGTTTCATCTATATTGACTTTTTAAAATTAAACGAATGTGTCACGATCCATCTGGAGATTTGTAGAAAAATTCCAGTTTCCACTCGCGTGAACTACATATTATGTCTGTTGGTGCGGAAAAAAGGTGTACTATTTGTAACATAGAAACATTTAGTGTTGCTATGAGCTTAAACGATTTCGTCGAATGAGGAAAATATTCTTTCGGTAATTTCTGATACATTCTTGCCTATCGTTTTATATTGTGTGTATGACAAAATTTTTGAAAGTGGCGTCCACATAAATTATATTCAAGATGTGATGTGATGATTAATATAACAAATGCTTAAAACCTTTGTCATTCACCGAAAAGTACAACGAGCGTCTTGCGCTTCTGGAATAGTTATTTTTTCCCACGATAAGAAACAGCGAATAAATTTTAAAAATAGCTTTATACTTGGAGTTTTAATTCACATATTACTAAAAGGATTTTTACCGCTACGTACACATGCCGTCGGTCCAACACGGCTTTGGCGAGTAGAAAAAATCTAGAGCAATTGTTTGCGTATAGTAGCTATGAGTGAAAGTTATTTCTAGTGTGCACTTAGTAGGTCAGACGACTAACTGTCATCTGTCATTCAGGAGTACTGGATTAGATTAATATACGTTCCCAGATAATTACTACCTGACCGGACTCTGAAGCTCTGAATATCTACATGCCATCGTCTTGCAGGTTGGTCAAAACAATAATGTTTTATTTTTTGCATTTTATCACAGAATTTGCATGAGGATTGAAAAGATTTTCAATCCATCTTTAAAGAAATTCTAGATAGCGATTGCCTTTGCACAGATTTTTTTTTATTCCGGAATCGTCCTTTTTTCTTGAAATATATATTTTCTAACGACGTCCATTTCCTTCTCAAACTATCTCCATACAAAACTTTAACAATCTCGGCTTAGGACCAGATAAACAGTCGGATAGGCAAAGTCTCTCCACATATATATTTGTCATGATTTTTAAGAAGACCAATCATTATAGGTATGACCTAATAATGTAATTTATGCTAAGTGCCTGAGCCCTCATTGCGAAATAACTTCAAATTTAAGTTATCATCTCATATAATTTTAATCATAATTTTATCTATAAGTTCCCATTTTTGCTTTTCCTTTTAATGTATTAGATGAAGGTAGGTCGGTGAATCAAAATAAATAATAAAAACTTCAATCTAAGACAATGAGGCAAATTCTCACGTAAAATGTGGGTTTGGAAGTTACAATGATGGGGATTGATGTTTTTGTATATAAACTCCTTGTACCCATAGTATAAAAAGATTAAATGTAGTTAGGTTATTGCAGTAACCATCATGACGGTATATTTTCGAGCAATTAATCTTGGCAGTAACCTGTCGAGCCGAGATTAAACGAGATAACTTATCTTAAGCAAATTTACTTAAATCATTTTAATTTCAAATACTTTTACATGTAACTCATTCATGGTTTATGTAAAAGATAAAAATAAAATATTTATCTGTTTACATTGTCTGTGAATTTTCCACGAATTTCGTCAACTTTAACATACTTTCTTAGAGCGTTACTGTATATTATAAATTAATGTTAGTACAGTTCCCGATTTACATAAAAAATGAAGGAAGAGTAAAAATGGAATGCGTAACGGTTGGGGTTCAAAAAACCGGTGACCCTTTGAACACGTGCGGGTCACTCACTTTTTGGCACTAGACGACCGCGTGGTGAAAAATCCGGTTTCTTACGCAATTTTTGCTAACCGGTCAAGCGTATAGACATTTTGACTATCCGCGTTTTTGTATTCAAGGCTTGCATTTTAGAAAAGTACGCAAAATCATTAAGCAGCGTTTTATTTTATTGACACACTTTATATTGTTGGATGTTACGCAATTCAAGATTGTGGGAGGTTTATTTGTCTAATGCCTGTTTTTACAACGGTCTACTGAGTTCTGACCGAGAGGGAAATCTACCGTAACGATTCAATCAATCTCGTTCCGCGCAGACTGCATGATGCATCTTTGGCACCACGTCGTACAATTAGGTCATTGGATACGGATGACGCTTTATATGTATGAAATTCATGGGAAAATTTCTGGCAAACTAAAAAATTCATTCAACATCTTCTGTTAAGTGACTAGCGTCTCTATAATTATTAATGATAAGACAATGGATCTACACAAATTTTGGATTGCAGTATGTTGTATAACAAATCACTGAAGGTAATTCCTTATGAGTGTAAGCCACCTTATATCTGCCGCCCCATGTAAATAGGAAATTAATTGCCTTCTTCGGAAGCTAGGACGCTGTCGCCTACCAAAGACGCTGCCGCCCATGACCTACAACGGCTACTTTTAAATCCGCAGGACTATTATGTAAAAATTGCGTTCAACAAACAATCAGCAACAGGATAGTGATGAACTCGCGTTCCGTTACTTTAAGCTCAAATATAGTACAAATTTGTGTCAAAATTCATGCTAAACGCACAGAATAGGAATAAGGAACCATTGTGGCTAAATTGCTTTAGTTAACATGATACGAATTTGATTTTGAAGTAATTGCGCAAGTATTGATTTCGCGAGATACATAACAGCCCTGCGGGATGAATGCTTATACAGTTTACATAACACACACCTTCACAAGCTTTCTTTGTAGGACCCATGTCAAATATTATTCAAGTTCTAAAAAAACTGTTAAACTCCTTAAGTGGAATACAGGCGCCAACGGCCTTGACCATACATTCAGATTTTCCAAAATTTCCCCCCGCTAATGGAAAATAATATACAATTAATAAAAGCAAAAAACAAGAATTCCTTTTTAGGAATTATAGTGGTAGTGGTTTTAAGAGAAATCCCGCACAATCCTGATTTCCTGGATTCTTACGAATTAGGTAACCGTTCCTGTTTCATTATTTCAAGTAAAGCATTTTTTATCGCTAAATAATTGTCCTCATGGCAGGAACTTGTCCGGCTTAATCATGACGCATGCACAATTATACGACCTTGGTTTTCGCATCCAAATCGACTTACGAGATACGAGTCAAGTTCAATATTATTTCGGACGGTCGTGACATTTTGCTACACAACCGGATCGAATTGGTGTTTGCCTAAAATATAAATATGTTGCTAAACGGAAGAACAACGTTATCACTTATCAATTAACAATGAAGTATTCGTGATGTGACCGCCGTACAACCTGTCATACTGACAGGTTATACGATCGACTGATCACGACATTGTAGAAAGCAGTCGCTTCGCTGTATGAACCTTTGTTTAAACAAAGGTTCATTAGTGTTAGGAGAAAAAATTAAAATAACAATTTTTCTAGCCCACTATGTCACCGAAAAATAAGCAAATGTTGGTTTTCCAGTTGATGAAGAGAGCGCGACAGTTGGTCGGCCAACGACTCTTCGAGACGCTGATGAAGGCCACCTTCTACGGCCAGTTCGTCGCCGGAGAGGACTCTGACAAAATCAAACCCACCATAGATAGGTTCGTATTTTGTTACTTTATACTTTGCGGCCATTGGATTACCTGTCATTTAATTCTTGTGAACGCCAGGCTCACATTTATACGCTGAAAGCGAACTATACTCATTTCAAAACACTTACTAAAAATAATTTTGACATCGCAAGGGAGGTGTGGTGGTTTTGTTTATTTTTATTGTTTAGTTTCGTCACTGTTCTATTTTCCAAATTGTACAAAAAATATGTTAATTGTGTCCACAGCCAAGTAATTTTCAAGTGCCATAAATAAATCTAAAGTGTTTACGTAACGTGACCAATGTAAAAACATTCTAGGTCATTCAATGAACAATAAATGCTTAGAACATTATTTTAAATAAAAATCAACATCAATTTAAATCTGATTTAACGTGTTGTTACATCATTTGTTGGGTTCTGTATCTGGGATTCCCCACCTCACATGAAAAATCGGTGATCTGGAGGCTTTGCAATTTAATTTAGTACATTTTGTAAAAGAAACGAATAGTTTAGATAAAACAGTTACTTCATCTAATCTCATCAAATCAATTTATATTAGCTCTTATTTGCAGGAAAATTAACAAAATGAATTGCTCTTCGCAATATTGTTAAGTGACCTTTGTAGGTCCCCAGAAGATATTTTCACATCAATGAAAATATTTTTTCAGGTTGCGATCTTTCGGGGTTAAGCCGATCCTTGACTACTCAGTAGAGGAAGATCTCTCGCAGGAGGAGGCTGAGAAACGTGAAGTGAGGTGAGTATTTGTTTTTCAAATGTTAATTTATATATAGGTAATAACTGGATATTTCAGTAAAACTTTGTAGCATCGAAATCCATCATGTTGCACGCTGACAGTTGGTTAGATATACACATTAAAGGGCAAACAATCTTCCAAATATATAAACTTTAAAGTGAACATTAAAAATTATACTATAGGGACAGAGATATATGCTTATCAGACTCGAAGGACCAACTTTCACAATAACCACTAAAAATGTCGTCTGACTTAATTTGTAAATGTTAAGTTCAATAGTTTATAACAAAAAAAACCCGACATCACAGAACTGTAGTTTATCAGTTAGCATCGAAAAATGTGTGAAGTTTAAATCACGGAGAATACACACGCCAAAATTTAAACTGGATAATCTTACTGTAGTCGTCGAGGTCTGGTTCATTCTAGTTTTCAGCGTTTGTATAGCTACCGATTACATAATTTCGTACAAGTGTGCCCATATTAGGTGTTACAATACACGAAGTGGCTTAACCATAATATGTACACTGTATATCATATTTTTGTGTACATATACTTTGTTGCTTTACAATATCGTATGATAGATTTGGTTTAGGTCATTGAAACGTCCTTTTCGGCTGAACTATGAGGAAAATGTCTTGGAAAACCCAGAGAAATTGTTATTATAAGGCATATTCGCGGTATGCAGTCAAGAGCTTACGTAAGGTCTACTCCGCGTCATATTGATCGTACCCTGATCGCTTTCATTTAAACGATTACTTTATACATTGAGGTTAGGAAAACTTAATTACGAACAAAAAATTATAAAACCTTATTTTTAAGTTTTTATAATTTTTTTTTCTTTATTATTAAGTTATAAAACCTTATTAATCTATACTAATAAAATTATAAATTGCACAACGTGTTGTTTGTGAGTTTGTCACTTTGTTATACTTAGCATTTAGCTAAATCGATTTAGGTAATGATGGTATTGCTGCTGGCAGACGACCTATAATACGTACTTTCGAGGAAATTGATTTCTAACCGCTTGACGGAGCCACATCGTTTGGTCAACATAATATGTCGTGGTCTGTCGGCAGGGTGCAACTTAACGCGACCAAGTAACATTAGGTTCACAATCTGACTATAAATCAACTTCCCTGTTATCACATTCGCTATATGGACCACTTTTCTTTAACAGTAGGTACACACTTGACTCCCGAGAAAAAAACAACGAAAAATCGAAATGCTAAGAAGTTATGGTCAACTCTAACTGTATTATATTGTGTCTAGTTAATTTCGTCCCTTACAGCTATCTACGTTATCTACTTAATGATCACGTTTTATAGTATATACAACGTCATAAATTGTATTTGCATATTCTTTTATACTATACGTCGAGTTTTTAATTAGAAGATGCAAAATACAAGCACTTAAAATTACTAAATTTTATAAAATATTATGACTGCAGTAGCTTTTGTTAATGAAAATTTCGGTAAATAAGTGAGTGGGCGAAATCTATCGGCATTCTTGTTAATCCTGAGAAATCTAAGGCACTCATCATAGGTAGCAAACGCTTGAGTGGGAATCTTCACATAAAATCATTACCACCAATCACATTAAACGGTGTACATATTATTTATACTGAGGCCGCTCCACGCTTTCCTGGAATACTAATATTAATTATATCAGAAGTAAAGTTTACTTCGCCATTCACCCACTTAAGGCTTTGCAAAAATTTTTAACCGATGGATTGGTGGACCAAAATGCAGACTCATGCAGAACATTGTTATGCCTATTATCGATTACGTTGACGTTTGTTATCTTGATGCTATTGAAGAAAACTTTAATAAGCTAGAACAGATATTCCAGTGTTGGAATAAGATGTACCTTTGAACACAACACATATTTTTAGTTTTAAAATGCTTTTTTTGTTTTTTACTCTGTAGGTAATAAATAAAAATAAATAAAAGGGTAAAATTACGTTTCACTTTAGTAGCATATAACACATGTCTAAAATTAGCAGAAAAGTAATAAAATAAAGCTATCAGGTTTAATATAGCCCAATTATGTCAGAAGTTAGTAATTTGTTTCATGTATTTTTGCCTGAAATCAACCGATTCTTTTATCGTCGTTTGAGCGTGTCATTTGTTATTCGATTTTTAAAATACAGAAATAATGATCGTTGGTTGGAGCGACTGAAAGGATGCCAGCCGCCAACTCGTTTGGTTTTCCATGGCGATTCTTTTGTTCTTGGCCAGTTGCTATGCACGACATACACGATGTAAAGTATGACATGACGAAACCGAAGGCGACTTATGTAATGAGTTTTCTGAACACTTGTGGGTTTATATAAAGCTGTAAAATTTACGTTTTGGCTGCTGCCACATTATATAAGCAGTTTTTTAAAAATAGAATATTCGATAAACTTTGAATGAGTGTAGGTACCCTTATTCTATTCAAATAATAATTTCCTTTGTTTCGCGTTTGACCAGAATATAGTATGTAACGATGTAATAATATAATCAGGATACCCAATGATAAGAAAAAGGTGATTCCTGTGTAACATGGCTCTGCTAAGTTGTGCTACGAGGTGCTACGTAGACTACGTTACGTACTGTAACAGTAACCTGCAACCTTTTTTTCACATAATATCATATTATCTACCTGTGATTTTATCAGTTTCAGTAATAGAAAGAATTAACTCGATTCTATAGTAATCTCGATATCGTCGTTAAAGTTCTAACACCACGTAAGACTTTTTGATAATTTCGTCATTTTGATGCCGTTTTCCAAAAAATCGGAAATTGCATCGTTTAAGTTAATCAGGAACACTTGACAGCTAACAAAAACTTGTATAATTTTTAAAGTTGTAAAAATCTATTAGTATAATTGTGATCTATACAAATTTCCATCAATTGTTTCGCTCTCCTGTAAAGTTGCTACTTTTGACTTACGTGGTGGTAATAGCCTTACTTAACTTAAACGACGATATTGTGGTTTGGTAACAAAAATTAATAATAGAATACGGGTATTTCTCTTTTGTATTATTAATTTAGACTTTTAACGACTTGTAGCAACGACTGTTTACTCAGCGGCAGCGTAGCTTATTGTGTTAGTTCTGCATAGTCAATTTTAATTTGCAAAAGAGTCGAGTTTTTGTCGGCCTCATGAAACCGTCGATTGTATGCAATTTTCCAAGAGTTCTTGCGGTTTTTAAATGAGAAATACTATAATAGGATTTCCTTTGTAAATAAGTTTGAATCTTTTGCTCATACAACTGTCATTTAATCATAATTAAATTAAACTTTTGCTTTATTATTGTATGAGCATAAGCAGAAGGTTTTTCAAAGGTTTCGACTTTTAATAACCTCAATGTAATAAAGTTAACATGATATTTAATAATTAATTTAATTTAAATTAAAATTATCTATACCTAACAGTCACCGTTCATCAAAAACTATTCTATCTTATATTTCCATTCCTTATATTTCCAAAAAAAAGTTCTTTTGTTAACGTCTCGTTATCTTTTTTTATCGTCCTAGTTTCCGTTCTTTAAATTATTAGATATTTTTTGAATGAAACGTTTTTAATATTTACGCTACAGAATAATCGTGTGGCCGTCGATCGGTTAATTCACCGCTAACAGTTGAGTCACATGCCCGTGCCGCCCCGCCGCGCCGCGCTTCGCCGTGCGTCTCCACACCGCGTCACTCCTCACTAGTGCGTCACTATAAACGGCCTTGACCGTCTAAAGGGTTCTTAGTTCTAACAGATGTAATGATGTTACGACTTGATTAATTACGTAACGTGCGTATCACTTTGTATATAAAGAGGCTTGGGTTGTTGTAGTAGAAAATTTGCGAAATTTTAGGTATTTTAAGGGCTTTGACTTCATGGCTGACCTTGTAAATCACGTGAATGAGTCGGTGTTTTTACGTTCATACAGCACGTATAAAGATGAGGATATTATGTCATAGTAAATTTTATTTCGAATTGAAGCGTTAAGGGCCTCGTATCAAAAATTTGGTTTTAATGCTCATAGGGCTATTACACGGTTACACTTGAACTATGACGAATACCTAGCACCTAGCAGGTACTAGGTAGTCGTCGTAGCTCATGTATTTTCAATATCAACAAATGTTGAGAGTAAAAAGAAAATAAAAACGCGAGGTTTCTCTATTAGTTCCCACATTTTTAAAGCGAACTGTCACCTAAAAAACCTCAAAAACATTAAATAGGATGATCCTATAATTACATTCTACAACCATCGATATCGCTAGTAAGTAATGAGGCAATTTTTTTATGCGGTTCTCAATAATAAAATCTGGAAGAAACCGCTGTAAGCGGTAAGGCCGCCCTTTTGCTTTATCCCCAACCTAGTTTTTTCTTTCTCTAATGTATGTATTTTTATAAGCAAATAAACAATTAATAAATAATATCTCCTCCACAGCGCCTCGATATCGGCATGCGGGGACACGGAGGAGGAAGGCCAACTGAAGCAGTACCACGTGGAACAGCGGTTCGCGGACCGCCGGTACAAGGTGACCAGCGCCCGCACATACTTCTACCTCAACGAGGCCGCCTGCGAGAAGAACATGGAGGCTTTCCTCAAGAGCATCGACGCTGTAGCTGGTGAGTGTTTTGTAGAGGAATGTGTTTATCAGTGTGCAGCTTTAGTTGTGACGTTTAAACGGTATTTAGGAGGTAGCTTTTGTACGAGGTAGGTATTAACAGAAACTCGTAAAAGCTTAAAACTTTACAAAGTTTGCCTGACTTGTCCGGCTTAAAAAAACGTATTCGTGAAAAAAAGATGAACATTTAGACAATCTAAACTTAAAAAACTGCTAATCTCCAAAAAAAGTTTTAGTCACACGACGATCGGATTTTGATGTAGCCGGCTATCACATATGGTGGGTTTTACTTTCAGTATGACAATTTGGTTTTGCATGTTTATTTAGAACTAGTTGGTGCTCACAACTTTGTTGCGCAAAAATTTGTATATCACGAGGGAACCATACATTTTCCTGGTATAAAAAGTATCCTATGTGTTGCCCAGAGCTATTAGGTCTGAGAAACATATAGCAACCCCACATTGATTATTTTGTAATAATATTAATTGTACAGACACTCAAATTTTACTGTTTTATAATATGTATAGATAATAGGTATAGAAGTATGTATAGATAATAGGTATAGAATCAGGATTCCGTGATGAACAATAATGAAATAACAGAGAATCGTTTAACAGAAATCTTTGTGGTTGGTGAAGATTGATTGCACCCACGTGGATGTCGATTGTGTTATCAAGTATGACACTGAATTAGCCATTATTGGTCTCGTTTTGAATTATTTTCCATTCATTGGATTTCTATAGCCTCTAAAAAGTCCCCTTTTTTATTTCGATGAACAAAAATGATGTAAACGTCCATTCTAGAGTTTTCAGATTGCAATTAGTCATGGATGTACACACCAAGGTCGACACAAAATACTATGTTATATTGATACAAGTATTTTTGACAATGTTAAGGTTCAGATTTCAGGCGAGACTTTTAATATCTATATTACTGTGTAGACGAAGTAACTAGTATAATATAGTAAATTATCATATTATATAGTGTAGACTAAGTTACTAGTATAGTATGTTTTTGTTTTCTTTTTCCAAACGACGTTTCTAATATTTCATAAAAAGAGACGCAGCCATTTACATATTCTATTTTCAAAATATGGCTCTCTTCATTTTTCCTTATTGTCTTATGACGTCACTAAAGAAACCTTGTTTTGTTTTTCAGGGATAACCCAGAGCACAGGGCTGATGGCGGTTAAGCTGACCGCGTTAGGACGGCCGCAGTTACTTGTGAGTGACTTATTTATTGTGTCGCTTCAAAATATTTGCGTTATGTCTGGTTTAAACGTTTTAAGTAGATAAGTAGTTATCTAAATTTTAACTTAATTTTTAAGTCATTTAACTTGCCACTTGCCACAAATTTTTGTGTTTACATGAAGTTAATAACTTAAAATTTAGTTACCTAGTTATTTACATAACACGTGTAAACCAGACATTAAAGCTGCCTAATAAGAACCTGAAACCACAATTCTAACCTACGTAACTTCTCACCAAAACATATTTTATTTTCAGCTGCAACTGTCTGAGGTGATAATGCGCGCGCGCAACTACATGCAGCAGATTGCCGGCGGTACGGGCAACGTGCTGACACACCACAAGACCATCGAGGACTTCCAGCGGTACCTCGGCGAACACAGTTCAAAGCCCGAGGTGCAGGACTTCATGAAGAAGATCACATCGGATAAGGAAGGGTGAGTCGCCTTTTTTTACACGGGGAAACGGGTAATCACCAAGGCAGGATTACATTATAAATTTTTTAAATCGAAAAAAAGCTTGCCGAATGTCACGCTACACGGTGCAAACCTATCAGAAGTTTCTAATTGTATGCGGGTTCCACACTAAAACATATGAGTGTTTCCGGCGGGGCGATCTAATTCTTCTGATCAGAAATTCTTATAATGTGCGATAAGGCTTTATGGTAGTCCACTCCTCGCTTAGGCAGAGTTTCGGGCCAATCAATCTATTGTTACCTAAGCAGTAAGCATCTAAGTAAGAAGTAGACTATTTATTGATTTTATTGTTATTCCTCCGAACTAGGAGACATAATTCTCTTATTTATATATACTTTATACCTGACTTATAGTCATGTGGTAGTATGTTTAGTGGTATTTTTGCTTATGAATGAAAGAGATGAGTAACGCATGGTCATTGAATAAATTTCTACGTGTTTAATACAATAATTGGTAGAGAAGTAATAGTTGTGCTTTTTTAATTTTGTTCAACTGAGTACTGAGTGTATTGCGTAGAAGATAAGTAAATAATAAAATACAGGTAGTTTAACTCAGTTGTGCCATGCCTATGTGTGCATGAGCTTGTAAATACACAACATTCATTCACAACACAAATAACGCATACATAGAGCCGTGCGCACAACTTAGTTGAACTATCTATGTATACTGCAGCCTAACCTACCTATGTAGGTGCAAATTGGAAAAGGAATGTACGAAGCATAATTCTTATTTAAATGGCACACTATTTTCGGGCTGGTCGCATGAAAAGAAGCCGATAAATATGTTCATATACAATTTATATTTTAGCATTTAAATACGATTTAAATTTTTAGCTGTCTAGAACATTGAAAGCACTGTAGGAAGAATGTATACCTCGAGCGCGTCATTTTCGTAGCTAAATTTTAAGCTTAATATTATGCTTATCGCATTATAAAGCGCATTGTACCTAGCTGTTATGTGTTTTCCCCAAGGAAATTGTAATCTCATATATAAGTACATAAATAGGACAAATATTGAATTTATATACAAAATTACCTATTTATTGTACACTATATTGTGGCATAGCAAATCGCTATGTAACTTTTAAACTTACTATTTAGTTTAGTTTTAGTTACCTGCGTAGTTGCTTTATATTATTTAAGATTAAAACGATTTTATAGTTTGTACTTAATGCTAGTATATTAAAATTTTAAATGTTGGTAAAATATAATAATGTAAAATGCATGCTATAGTTGAAAGTGACTCAGAAACCGAAGCCAGTTCGTGACTCTTTGATGCACATTTTTATAGTCAAGGTCAATTTTTTTGTTTTAAAATGGCGAATAATTTCAGAGTGCTGCATCTTTTTCCCTGGGATCGGTCAGTAGTCACCACGAGGTTTGACCGTTTGAGCGAAGCTAATTAAAGCAAACCTAGTTTGAGCGAAGCTAGTTTTAGCAAATCTAGTTTGAGCGAAGCTAGTTTATGGCAATCTAGTTTGAGCGAAGCTAGCATAAGCAAACCTAATTTTTAAGCGAAGCTAGTTTAAACAAAGCTAGTTTGAGGGAAGTTAGTTAATTTAAGTAAAACTAGTTTGAGAGAATAAAGAAATCAAAGCTAGTTTAGGCGAAACTAATTTGTACAAATCTAGTTCAAGCGAAGTTTAAACTAGGCAAAGTCTAAACTAGCTTACAGTTTTGTGCAAACGCGTACATTTTGTTGAAAGAAGCTAGTTTGTGCAAAGAACGTCAACTGAAGCTAGTTTAAGCAAAGCTAGTTTCTTCGAAGTTAATTTGACAGCTAAAATTGGTTTTGCAAGCCCGAAATCTCGAAATTGTTTTTTAAATAGATTTTGGCAAGTGGTTCTTGTCAGAATGATTCACGCTAGACAGACCTGGCGCAAGAATTCAAATAAAAAGTGTACTATATCTGTGGTGTGGTGTTACATATCTGTGACAAGAATCATTTTGTTTTAAACTCGTGTTTTAAAAGTAGTGTCATTTGTAAAATTGACTGCTTTGTTTAGTAAATATCACTGCTTGTTAAAATTAGAAAAAAAAACAGCTGTACCTATCTGTTTTTCCAAAACACATTATAGAGCCAATATGTTTTATAATATTTTTGACTTTTCTGTGATAGTCGTACAAGACCTATAAAAGGCCATTTCACATAGAGCATGCATGCATTGCATGAGCAAAATAGTTTGTTAAGGTTTGTATTGGAAATCAAGACGCTTTATTTTACATAGATTTTACTGTTAGAAATCAAATTTGGTAGATCTCTGTTAGACAAGACGTAGGATGTTCTGAAGGCGTTTAATTGATTTTTTTATATGATATTTAGGGGGCAAGCGAGCAGACGGGTTACCTGTTGGAAAGAAACTGCCGTCGCCCATGGACACTTGCTACATCCGAACAGTCGCAAGTGCGTTCCCGGCCTTTATGAGGGACTAGGGAATGGAATACGAATAGGGGGATCAGGGGAAGCTGAGCCACCGGTAAATTCACTCAGTGAACGAAACACAGCACAACGCCTTTTCACGCCAATTTTCTGTGTGGCCGTGGTATCACTCCGGTCGAGCCGGCTCATTGAGCCGAAGCATGGCTCTCCCACGGCAATTTATTCAGAAATAAAAAAAAAATATTTCGTCGAGTCATGTCAATATTATATTCTTGATTTGTTCTTGTGAAAAGTCTTGATTTATAACATAACGTTGTTTTTAGTATCGTCCACCTGTTCCCGTGGTCTAACATCCTGGACAAGGACATGAACTTGTCGGACTCGTTCCGCGTCCCGGATCCCAAGACGGGACAGATGCGCCGCCTCATCTCGCAGATCTCCCCCAAGGAGGAGGAGATGTTCAGGAATATGCTGAGGAGATTGAACCATATTATTAAGGTAATTAGGATATTGTGTGTTTACTTTACTGACATGTGAGTGAGGCCCAGAACGGTTCCTATAATTTAACCCCTTTATTCATAAAAATATTTAAACAGTGGTTAACTAATCAAGGTTGGCTGTCCTTTTTTGTGGTGAGACGGTTTCAATATTCCGAATAGGGACAGCGAATCTGGATTTGTTAAAAATTGTTGTAGTTTTTATTAATTAGGGGGTAAATACGAGATTTGTATTCTCGCCTAAGTACTCGGATCGTAACTTGCCCTGCGATTTTTTTGCGGCGACTCGTACGAGGTACTTGTGCTGTTAGTGCTCTTACCAAGAAACCGCGCTCCTAGCGCCTGAAGCGCGGTTTCCTGGCCACGATGGGTATTCTGAACCTGGCGTAAGTGGTACAATCTGGGAAATACCTAGCTTGAAAATCTTAGTAAGTTGGCAGCATTATGTCAAACCCAGCCGATTAATTCCGACCAAATGACATAGGTCCGTCAACTGGTTCCCGTTCAATTTTCCTTCATGGTAGTACATGACCCAAGATGAGGTCTATAACCCACTCCTAGTACATGTTCGTAATAAGATCTAGTTTTGGGCTTTAGCATATACGAGTATATTTGAGTATATGGTATATAGGTATACGGGAAGAAATGTAAAAAAAAGTACAACTAAGAGAAAAACAGCTTTATTGTTACATCAGTGCTGGATTTTTATTTTTTATGAGTGTCGACAACTTCATTTCTGCCACCCCATGTACGGAATACGCCGAATTATATTTCTGGTAGTTTTTTTTTTTTATAGGTGTCTGATTTTATATACTAAAAAATTTCGATAATGTGCGGCCAGATCAAAACAGACAATATATTTATGAGTTTGACAAGTTACAATTATATTTAATAGAAAACGTTTAATTCGTAGACGGCGGACGAGGCGGACGTGCGCGTGATGATAGACGCGGAGCAGACGTACTTCCAGCCCGCCATCTCGCGCATATGCATGGAGGTGATGCGCCGATACAACAAGGTCAGTTCGCTAACTATAAATGTTTATTTGCAAACTAGTCGGTGCCTGCAATTTCGTTGCGCAAAAATTTGTATGTCATGAGGAAATTTAAAATTTCCCGAGATATAAAGAGTATCCTATATGTTGCCCAGACCTAATAGCTATTGAACAAAAAAGTAATTATTCAACTCTAATAGTTTCGGAGGTTAGCGCGTACAAACAGACAAACAGACACCTTTTTTGTTGATATGTGTTTTATTACTGTTCCTTATCCCTCCCACATTGATTATTTTGTAAAAGTATTAAATGTACAGGCACGCCCATTTTACTGTTCTATATATGTATAGATGACATAGTAGCTACAATAAGATAGTACAACGTGAAATAGGCATTAGCACACGTTTTGTCGGATATGTCTCTTATTTTATGATATTTTAGAGGGCAAACGTGTAGACGGGTTACCTGATAGAAAGCAACTACCGTCGCCCATATACAATTGTGACATCCGAAGAGTCGCAAGTGCGTTGCCGGTCTTTTTTTATGAGGTAATAGGAAATGGGAACAGGGATAGGAGGATTAGGGAAGTTAGGACACCGGTAAACTCACTCACCGAACAAAACACCGTTTCACGCAAGTTTTCTGTGAGGCCGTGGTTTCACTCCGGACGAGCCGGCCCATTCGTGCCGAAGCATGGCTCTCCCACGACAAACTCGACGTGAAAATACTCTCCGAATGATCAGATTAAGCCATTTTGACCTATTTCTTCAAGATTTGTAGAATGAGGAGATAAATTTTTAACTAGAAAGACATAATAAAGATTGTTTGTGAAGAAGATTCAATTGTTTGTAGTACTTACTCGACAAGCCAAGCCGAGTATGCCCACTACACGATCGTGCTCGCGTGTCATCGGCGATTATGAGGAGGAGTCATAAGATAATATTTGTGTTGTAGGACAAGCACCTGGTGTTCAACACGTACCAGACGTACCTCAAGAACACGTTCAACGAGATAGTGACCGACGTGGAGCAGGCGCAGCGACAGGGCTTCTACTGGGGCGCCAAGCTCGTGCGCGGGGCATACATCGAACAGGTCTGCAGTATACCATATGTTCACACTAAGCCCGGCCGGGCATTAGCCGAATTTCCGGTCAAAAAAATTGATACGAAAACCTATATGAAATAATGCTGAGATTCATGCACAATCTTTGAATCTCGGAAAAGGATTATAGTACGGTACCCGCCATTTTTTAAAATCACCTAAAAATTTTCACTTTCAGTGCTGCTAATTTTACAGTGAACTTTTAATAGCTTTTGTTACATCCTGTATATAAAATGATAGTACATATATTACTTTGTACTAATATACAGGAGCGCGCCCGTGCCGCGGCGATGGGTTACGAGGACCCCACGTGTGAGAACTTCGAAGCCACCACCGCCTCCTTCCACCGCTGCCTGAAGGAGATCCTCAGCAAAGCCAAGGTATTATATTCTGTTTAGCTATACCATTGCCGTTCGACGAGGATTCGGAAACTGTACCTCGTGATCGTTGGCGTCTGTTGCGATTGAAATGTCTCGCGGAAAAGATTCCGAATCCGTTTTACGATGTGAAGCCGACTTGTAAAAGGCAAACGAGTGTCTATATATTATTTTAAAATATGCTTAAATCTTGCATATTTTAAAATAATATATAACGCTACGCACACTACAATGTTCTGACATGACACAATAATCATACACGAAATACTCTTTTTTTATGATTCAAGTCTGTGATTTTTTAAATAAATAGTTTAGTAGGCCTTGTAACGAGATATTTAAATCAAATTGAAGTCTGTGATATGTTATGGGGTTTTTTAATGGTTCTTATAAATATTTTTTAAATAATTTCGACCATAGGGCGACCTCTGGTAATAACATAAATCAGACTCACAATAGGAGTGTTTGTGTCCGTCCACAGACGAACAACCTGGGTATCATGGTGGCGTCACACAACGAGGACACGGTGCGCTACGCCATCCAGCTGATGCAGGAACACAACATCCGCCCCGAGGACAAGGTGGTCTGCTTCGCGCAGCTGCTCGGCATGTGCGACCACGTCACCTTCCCGCTCGGTCAGTATACTATTGTAATAAAAAGTTATTTCAGAATGTTTCGACGCTACTGTGTCTCGCATAGACAGTTAAACACACACGTAAGCACGCACATGTCATACAGTCTACATACATACATGCACACCCGCTTTGGCCAATGATCGGCAAATTTTATACAGTAGTTTTCAGTAAAAAGTAATACGTACGTTATTTTGAAACAACATTGAGGTGAATCTAAAAAAATGTGCCGAACTCATAACCTACAGAATTTTATACAATTTCCAACTTGATGATAACGGTCGCTGTTGAGGATATCGTGTGTAATGAGCCGCAAAACTTTAGTTTTAAGTTATATATGCAGCCATGTTTAAAATTACCCAAATTAAAAAACTGTATTGATAAATCGATACTAACATTTTTTGGGATGACCAACTAAAGATTAAGTACGTCTTTCTCCGCAGGTCAAGCCGGCTACTCGGCGTACAAGTACGTGCCGTACGGGCCCGTCATGGAGGTGTTGCCATACCTCTCGCGCCGCGCCAACGAGAACCGCGGCTTCCTCTCCAAGATCAAGAAGGAGAAGGGTCTACTGCTGAAGGAGATCGCGCGCCGCGTTGTCACCGGCCAGATGTTCTACAAGCCGCACGGCAACTACACGCCCCTGTAAGTGATGTCATCGACGCGACCCGTGGCGGAACGTTAACGATGCGACTGGTGACGACCGACGACGCGATTAAATGGATCGTTGCGACGTGTTGATGTTAGTCGCGCCGAACAGTTGACTCGATACGCGACGCAACTCGCGACGGAACATTGATGAATGCCGTTAACGAAACGACACGTGTCGCCATCTAGTGACGGACGTCGATACTGCGGTAGAAAATAGATTCTGTAGCGTTGTTTATACTTGTGATGTTATATTATGGCTTGTCGTGCGTTCGACCGGACGAGGATAACCTCGAATAAATAATTTTAAAGCTTCTCGTTCAGTCGAACGCCTAGCTTAAGAACTGTAGTCTATTTGTTCTCGTATTCAATACAATTGTTACAAAATGTCAGTCCAAAAATGATAATAATTAAAATAATGTGAGTTACAGATAAGGTGTGCCACCGAACTAGTCGTGTTGTTCAGTTGTTTTAAGTGGCAGCAGTGAAGTCCCAACATGAAATAGAATCTGAATGAAATAAAATTTCTCATTATAATGCTAAAATATGAATTATAAAATAAGCATTATATCACTCATTGTCGTCCAGTAGGAACCTTCAAACGAAAATAAATTATAATATGGTATCGCTTGAGAAAAAGTATTAGTTAAAAATTATCAATTTAATCCTTTTTTTCGATTTCAGCGAATGGTTGGACTGATTGTCGTAAAGGTTATCATTTTATCTGTTTTTTTTGTTGCAACTTTTAAGATTTTGGCTCGAAATTTCACATTACACAAAATTATTTTATTGTACGATTTAAAACAAATACCCTCTCAATAATTAGCAGGCTATCCTTTCAATTCTGTGATTTCATTTTATTTTAAAAATGCGACCATAGACAACACGTCAACACGTCGTTGTCTATGGCCAAATACGTCATTCGTCGTATGTTTAATTTTCGAATTCATACCTAAGTTTCGTGCCATTATCTCAAAAGTGTTTGTTTGTATTATAATTTGTATATAGGTATTTCTTATACATCGTGTAAAGTATTTATCGATTGATGTAGCTAGGTACGTAGTTTGTTGTTGAACTAAGGGTAAATCTGCTGAGGTAATGATAGACTATGTTACAATTGACAATACATTTTTTATTGAACTATACACTTAAATAATTATGACCCTCTATGTGTTGATAATTAATATCGAATCGCTAAAATGTATTGTAATTGATTATTATTATTGGTAGAAAATATTATAGTAAATTGTTGTCGAAATAAATTATTGTAATGTACGAAGTTAGTATTTTACAGTATGGGACGCATTTTTATTTTATTATTTTAATGTCACAAGCTGCTTTATTTAACGGTTTTAGTTTTGAGGGCAGGCCACGAGTTGGCCACGAGCAAATTTTATAATTGAACGAAGCATTTACATAATTTATACTAAGTTTACTTAATAGTATTATAGATATACTACGCCATAAAATTTTCTTTTTAGTAAATGTTTTTCTCTCTTAATAGTTGAATTATAATTATTACGTATTCGATTCTGCTGCAATACAAAAACATCACGGACACTGTTTTGATTTTATTAAAGACATCGCAGTGGCGCATTTGCAAAAGTATTTTTGAAATCTGTCATGGCGCCCCAAAACATTAATTGCCAGCCTGTACTTGCGTCACTATGGTGTCCTATATTATGGTGTTCTATCTCTTGTTCACTTTAAATTATTTTTAATTGTGTTGTATAAAACATACTTGCAGCGGCACACAAAAATGTTTTGTTATCATGCAAAGATGTTGCCAGACTTGGAAATAAACGAAAAGAAATTTCTTGTATTTGGTGACCAAAACAGTTTTGTCGTGTACGCTTGTGTGTCTAAATATACTGTTAAACCAATTTCTTATAGCTTTCAACAACCCTCGTTTTTCTATTGACGTTGAAAAACGACGACTGCCGACAGCTAGACTAACGTTGAATGTAATTTAATTTATTTGAATCTCACGCGTCAATTTGAAGTTATGCTAAGTGTAACGCTGTATGATGTTGATTATGTTCAGATTTTAATTTTATTACTTAGTCAAATATACGCGATTGGCAATTTACGATAACGACATCTCTAAAAATCTTATTTACCTTCCAGTCTCCTTCCTACGTAGTGAATTATATCAGCGATTAAAGAACTGTAGGGCCATGACCGCGAAGTTAGCGAGCGGTGGGGCGGCGGCGGCGCGGGATGTGCGCTCCCTACGTTACTTCGCCGCGTTTGAGGCGAGTTCCATAATATATTATAAAAAGCCGCCCTCGAGCCGCCAAGCCTTTGCCGCCCCGTCGCTCGCTAATTCTATGTCCGTGGTCTTAATTATAATGTTTGAGTTTGCTCTCACTCTATAGATCGGGCGTCTTGTCCATGATCTATAAGGAGCCTAACAGATGTAGAGATTTTTTTAACAACTACAATAGTTTCAAAGCGCTGGTATTACTCAATTGTTTTTCTTTTGCGATCATATTTTTTCAAGTAGATAGATGTCAAAGACTTATTGTTCTACCTCCATTTGTGGAATGCGGATCGTAGGTATGAATTGGAAGTAGTTTCTTAATGTTTTTCGATACGTTAGCGATCATTGTCGAGGTGTTTAGTTCCTATAATTATAAAGGATTGTTTTCAGTCAATTAACTCGCCACGTATAGGCGGCGTTGGCAATAGCTAGGAGATTAAACACATCACAAGCTGTGCTCGGTTGCTTTTATTTGCATTTCAGTGGAACTTTTAGGAGTAAAGCAAGGTATGTGTAATCTGAAGGATTACAATATTTTTGCGTCTATAAAATTCTGAAACTGCAATTATCTCAATACACCTTTGGTGATCTACAGCTATTTATAAATAAACTTAAATTATTGTCTTGTCCAAAATCTGATTAATTGATGCAACGGTGTAAGTTACACGCGTGCGTTTTGCGGGACGGCAGGCGAATTTACACCTGAAATAGGTTTTTAAAATGTGTCTACAGAACGACCGAGTGTAAATTAACCATAACAAACCTGTTGTAACCTTGCCGTTTATCCATTTTGTAAATCATTAATTTTGACATCAATTTTGTAGTGATACATTGAATTAAATTATTATTTGTATTTCATTTAGATGTTTATTACGTTTTGCGCTGAATGTGATGCTAATTTAGATTATTTTATTTTTAGACATTTAATAAAGACATGTTTTAATTTGTACTTTTTATTTTTCCTTTACATCATTTTCCATCAGACCAAACAAATGATTTTGTTATATTTTATATTTCTACGCTTTTTAGCAATTCAAAATAATTTAGAAATGAAATATTGAGTTATGCATTGTCTGGAGGCTGCCAGCCACATTAGGATAACTATAGCATATAAGGTACTATACCGTACCCAAAAAAAAGATATCGAGAATACAAAATAAATCCTTCCATAAAAATACACTAGTTAGAAGTCTGACGAGTAAGTACAATTGTTGACCGAGTACTTCGTAAAAGAGATTTTCTCACTTCTACTGTTAGAGAACATTTGTGTTGTGTTATTTTTTTATTACAACGAGTGACAGATTACTGAGTACTACTAACAATGATTTGAAATAATCCGATCAAATATTTCAGATCCTATATCTAGCACCTGTCCATAAAAAATATAACTAAATTTATCTGATGTCTCCTCTTCATAATTAGCTATTACAGACTATGACACGAGGACACAATTGTGAAGAGGGTATACTCGTCTCTGCTCGCCGATCATTTTGTTCAGTCGATAAAGTATTACGATTCACGATCATCGCCGATTAAGTAGAGCCTGCAGGTAGTACGTTTCTATTGTAGAGGCTGTATACTCTCGGCGAGAGGCTCGTGGTAAGACTCTGCGGCTGACAGGCGAGACGAGGCGAGTGCAACCATTTACACTCTCGCAGTCGGGCGTTCTCGCTGTGTCTCGGCGAAAGTGTACAGCCCCCATTAGAAGATTATGTTAGTGGTGTGTTGTTCTTGTTGGCCGTCACCACTGGAAGACAATAATATTGACTGCCGCATTTGCATTACTCTGTAATACCTAGGTTTTGTACACGAATCGTCATAAATATAAATAATGTTAATGGTAAACTTGTAATTAATCGTAATTATTGTTAACTGTAAATGTAGAAGTTGTGTTAAATAAAGTTTGAGAGTTGGAATTTGTATTATTGTCAATTAATGTTCAAAACATTTTCAGATGCTGTTATACCTGTGATATGATCAATCATTAATCATTATAGATTCCTATAATTACTAAGTACCTAATAGTTCCAATAGCAAGCTTAGATGTACGAGTACACTCGTACAGTGAACTTTATCTATAGGGACACATTCACAATTATACACCTTATAGTGTTAATACTAAATATAATCATTATTTTTGTTACACATATAAGTTACAACAAATATAAACATAACAATTTGTTACTCTTTAACAATATTTCGGAGGAGTTCGGAGTGCCGCGTGCGATTTTTTTTCGCATTCGACTTTTTTGATTTCGAACGCGTTTCGCATTTACTTAGATATGGGATTTGTACAGCGCCACCTATCGATGCTCACGATCACCTGTACAAATTCCATATAATAATAACTCCCACACCGGTTTCGGTGACGGTTGGCGGTTTCATAGAAACTAGGCCTGTTACGCAGTAGTAATTTTTTTGTGCCTAAGTGTATGCGCAGTACGCAGTAGAACTTTCTCTTCCTTTACTCTCATAATCCAGTCGGATGGATGACCGACACGACTGGCGAGAGATCAGGCGCAGGACCGACATGCTCATCCGACGCATGGATCACCTTTCTTGACAGACAATCAGGTGATCAGCCTGCAATGTCCTAACCAAACTTGGGAATAACATGTTTCTAACGCGGGAATCGAACTTACGACCTCCGGGTCAAGAGCCGAGACCGTACTACTAGTGACCACGGAGGCGTTCAAAAATCCCATATCAAATCCTTTTTTAAAAATTATAAAATCTTAGTAAACGCAAAACGTTCACGGTCGAATGTGAGAAAACAAACAAACTTACATTAAACATGTATAATGATGCACAAAAGGCGAACTTATTGCTAATAGCAATCTCTACCAGTCAACCTGCAGGTAGAGATGTGAAGGTACTTCTAAATGGAAACAGAATTTCTTTAATGACCATCTTTCTCCTTCCAGTCATAAACTCTCTATGCAAATTAATAGAATTATTATCTAATAGTCTTCAGTTTTTACTGTAATGTTGGTTTCCTACGTCAAGAGGCTCGTTTATTGTACGAGTGCGTGAAAATGTTATTTTCGCAGCAGCTGTGATTCCGTTATGATAATATTATGATATGATATGCGTGATAATATGTTTGATGATCATACAAAGATAACCCAAACATTTTTTTCGCGAATAAGCTAATGGTAAGAAAATAGAATCGATGCTTTCAACTCACAAAAGCGTTGAAAGTAAGACGTGTATGTAAATATTTATTTTATTTATTTTTATATTCTATGTCGGCAAATGCCGTATATCTAACATACGAAATAAAAAATTGGCTAAGTGCGACTTAAAGATATAAAAACTCCTTAATAATCTTAAACCTTATGTTGGAACGAAAAAATGAATAAAAAAACCTTATGTGGGGTGGTGGAAAATTTTCTCCCTCATCACAAACTTCAAAAGGTTTGCCCGTTTTGTCCGGCTTGAAAAACATTTAAATATATTTTTTCTGAATGATAAAGACATTAAGCATCTAGTACCTCTATAATAATTAAGCAATCTACACAACATTTATGTACGCACTGCCAGGAAATATGACTATACCACTAGTCCTACTTACCAAATTACTTCAAGTTTTTTGTTGTTTCCCACAACCTGACCAAAATCACATATGGAACTTGGCATTCCTGGATTAATACATAGGCTATACTTTTTACGAGGAGTAGCACCGCGGGTTACAGCTAGTTAATTTATAAAGAGGAAAGATTAGTATTTTGATCAGATTTCTTAAATCAATAGATTGTCACATTATCACAGAGTGACAGTAAGGGACCATCCTAAAAGTACCATTAGGTATCCATAAAGAAGGGGTCCTCTGTTTTGTGACATCACATTACAAAAATTATTTTGTGACATCACAATAGATAGGGGTTGGTATCAGAAATGTGACTTCCAGGGCCTCCCCTGGAGGGGTGTAAAAATTGTGAAATTTGTGAGACGTACCTTACGGATGGTGCCTAAGTGGCTTCCATAATATCTAGAATATCAAAAATAGGATACTTTTTATTCACTTTAAATACGCTTGTGGGATAAAAATCGTCGGGCCTTGGGGACTAGCCTAACTCTAGCATATCACAAGCATAGCATTAGCTTTTTACAGTAACATAGCATAGCATCAACATATCTAGTTTTATTAAATCTAGCAGCAACTTCTCAAGGTGTACCTCTTACAAATACAAATGCATATTTTTTTCATTTTGTCGAGGAAATAATTCGAACCAAAAAATTGAACGGTGATCTTGACGAAATTTTCAAAGACTACGGTGTAATTTGTTACGCTTTCCTTTATTAGTTCTGATCAATCACGACGTCAGCTAACGAGAATTGATCGCTCTTATAAACCAATTGAATTTTAACTTCAATTACTTTAATGCACAAAGGATACAATGTCGGTTGTAACGAAAGAAAACAAAAATAGTTGAAGGCGTGTATGAGTATAGTATAGAGTTCAAGAAAGTAGCAGCGCTGAAAGAGCTGTTTTACGCTTGGGCGATTATATGATTCAAATCGCAAATTGCCTTCGATCAAATATTATGAAGATTTACAGTTGCAATTAAAAAAGGCACCGGCAAAACCGCGCATAATGCCTTGTTCCGCTGCCAGTCGCTCCGAGACTGCAAGAATTAACTTTTGTGCGATTGGGAGCTTTATCTCATTAAATTAAGTTAATTTTTCAATATACTTGATTTTGATTTAAGTTGTTTTGGTCAGATAGTCATTTTATTCAATTTTAAAGGGATCTGTGCATCTTTGTAATATTTGATCGAAGCAAATTGAAGAAATAAGTGGATGAAGCATATAAGTAACATTTTAAAAACTCCCAGATTTTTGCGTTTTTGGACCGGAAAAATTCATTGAATTTAAAATATTGTGGGTATGGATGTGTAGCTAGTTACACTAGATAGCTAGCTAGATAATAAATGTTACAAGATTTGTTAAAATTCTATGGGAAAAAATTAGGATTTACTCGAAGGTTGCAAAATATTAGTTATCCGCTTCTTCAATTCAATTGCTCTTTCGGCGATGTTCCTTAACAGTAAACTCTACATAAAAGACACAAACGCAGTCTAGAAAAGTTTAAATACACGCAAAAACATATGATGTAAGAAATTAAATAAAAGCTTTAAACTGTATTTCATTCAACAAACTTTACAACCACAATTTGAATTATGTTACATTCTTTATGTTTATGGTATCGTAAACAATATGAAGGTTGTATAAAGTTGACAAACACGTTAGGTTACAATACAAAGAACATCGATGTGTAGGTACAGTACATGGGGTCTTTATAAAGCCTTGAATTTGCAGAAAACAGGAACAGTGGAAGCAAGTCCGTGGCATTTCTTCATTGGGCATAGCAAAAAAAATTAAGGAAAAAAGTTCAAGGGAATAGTTACCACAAGTTTGCATTCTCTGGAAAAGTCTCAGGCTCTGTGAGTTTATAGCTAAGAAAATTTTTGAAGAGAAAACTGGGAATATTTTATTTTTTTCATATAGCGCTATTTTTGATGGTAGGTGGTAGTCTTTACACGATTTTCAGATTCCACGTGAGAGGATAATTTTATTCCGAAAAATAATAATTCGTGGCGTATTTAACTAACACAGACGAATTGTATTTTTAACACACGTTAGCGCTTAAATTACAATAACAACAAATACAATCAAATATTACTGATATGAGGATAATATGACGATGAAGCAATTTGCCGCCCTCAGTGTGAATCCCGCCCGCCCAAACCGTGCACGCGTCTCCGCGCTTCGTGTGTACCACGTGAAAGTAATATTAAGCACAGAAGATACTTAGAAAAATGATATTTAGCATTTAACCAGCATTTTGAAAGGAAAAATATTTTAATGGGTAAGTAATTTTTAACGCCTCAAATAAAAACCAAAACACTAGTACTGGATGTATACTCGTATATTATAGCGTATTTGATGCATATTTAAGACTGGCTCTAAATGGTTTTTATCTTTTGTTATCATTTTTTTAAGTTTATAAATAAAATTGGGATGTTTAAAAGCATTTTTTAATAATTTAAGCATTCTGGTTTTTCTCGACCGGTTTTCTGAATTAGTTCTAATAATCATGAATTTTTCATCGACGTACGAGTGTGGTAACGATTCAACGGCGTCGTTAGGATTTTTAAATTTACATTGATATTAAAATAAAAATTTAAAACCTCGTACATATACAGGTGTCCCATAAATCAACGATGTAACGAAAACGGGTGAAAAAAATCGGTTGTCTGTAAAGTCGGTTTACAGACAATAGTTGAACGTGACAACGTCTTAAGAAAATACTAATGGAA
>JAOTAV010004926.1:0-30787 GCA_026546445.1 Cyclargus thomasi | reverse complement strand
ATACACGTCGATAGAGCTTTTTCTTCTGATCATGATGGCATCAAAATGTCAAAAACGACCAGATGTTGGTTAACGGCTGTTAAGCTTGAGGACGGCAGAATATATGTCTATTGTATATAATATACGTTAATATAATAAATGTTAATATTAATATATTTTATTTATTTTAATATTCTGCTACATACAGAAATGCTTTAGAAAGTAGGACTATCTTTGTGTAAAAAAAAAAAAAAAAAAATTATATAAAAACTAATTAAGAAATATAATTCCCATTAGTTGGATCGCCCTGAGCTGGCATAAAACATATATACAACGACAAAATTTGTATGTAATTTCGTACGTACAAACAGCTTGTATTTTTATCCGACTATACAGGGTGTAACAAAAGTAAGCGATAAAACTTTAGGGATCGAATGTATGCCTAATATGGAACTCACTGTAAAAGTAGCAGCGCTGAAAGCGAAAAAGTGCCCCAGTGACATGAGTTTGCCCACACAAATCGGTTTGGCCCTGTGCTAAGTACCAGAAGGACTTGTGTTACAGGTACCAGACAGCGGAAATATATTTAATACTTTTTATACTTTACACATATTTAAGATTTCTATTATATGATACACATATTTAATAAACATCCAAGACCCAGGTAACATTGAAAAACTTTTTGCTCCGTCGACGGGATTCGAAACCGCGACCCCTGGCTTAAGCTACCAACGCGCTTACCAACTGAGCCACAAAGGTATCAGGGACACGTTTTATCCTTAAAATTTTATCACTTATTTTTGTTATACCCCGTAGACACTATGATATCCGGCTCGAAGGACCGACTCTAATTGTTTTTAATTTCAATATTTTGTTTCAAAGGAAATTTGTATTTATGTTATTCAACTTGCTCATAAAATAGTAATTGTGAATACAAAATCATTACAATAGCAATATTATGTAAAATTCAAAGCATTAAATTATTCATGGTGTGAAATTATAACAGTCATTGTAGTTATTAAATAGGCCATGTTCTATATTTAATTGTTTTGTTGACATGAAAATTCTGTAACAAGTAGCGTATATAAATTTAGGTCACTTTGTGACGACGACTGCTGTACGTGAAATGGAGTCGTTGAGAAATATCATTTTCATTATCGCCATCTTGAATTTGGTGAGTTTTTTTGTTTGCTCTTACAGCGAAGTACAACTCTGAATTTATTTATGTTTTGTTTATGTGATTCGTAACTTTTTTTATTATTGTAGCTTAATAAATATTTTAGACCAAATTATTGTATCGAAGGACCATATTTCTTTTAGGTTAACGCTCAGGTACCTCATGGACACTATCAACGGATTTCATATAGACGTAGCCCTGTTGAGAATAATAATGACCTAAGAATGAATGTCTTAAACGAATTCGATAAAAAATTTTGGAACAATCAAGAAAGTTTAGCTTATAGGAATAACCCAGAAGTAAATATTGGTGAAGCATCAGTTATCGATGAAGAAAATGAAAATAAAAAAATGGTAAAACGAATGAATCCACTCAAATTCGACAATACCATTGGATTGTATGATCTCAAAAACGATCTGGCCTCTGGTGGTGCTTTAATACAAAGAAATCATCTTGTACATCAACCTCTTACTTATCTAGAAGAAGCACATTCAAATTCTGAAATAGCAAAACCAAACATTGCATTATTCCGTCAAAGGAGAATCAATAGTTTCAATGAAGTGAAAAACAACTTAGCGTTGCCTTGGAATAAAGAAGAAAATCACAAACACGTTTCTACAACTTCATACCGCGTACATCACAGGAAAGGAACTCACTCAATATCGAGCAATGTTGGAGCAACCCATATGTCTAATTCACGTGTACCTATACGGCCGCAGCAGGACAAGTTTGACGAAATCGGAAACACTAATAAAGCTTCTGAACTTATAAAACAAAATAAATATGCAAATACGAATATTGATGCACTACAATCAATTTTAAGGATGGATAATCCTAGTCTAGACGATAATTCATTTATAACTGATTCTAACCTTTTAAAACAAAATATAGATGCAAATGGAATTGTCGAAGCACCAATTTTGAGGATGGATATACCTAGCTTAGACAGCAATTCACTCAAAACTGATTCTAACCTAATAAAACAAAATATAAATGCAGATAGAATTGTCGAAGCGCCAATTTTGAGGACGGATATACCTAGTCTATACAGTAATTCACGTAAAACTGATACTAACCTTATAAAACAAAATATAGATGGAAACACAAATGTTGAACCAAAACAAATCTTGAATATGGATTTTCCTAGTCTATACGGTTTTTCATCTAAAACTGATTCTAAACTTATAAAACCAAATATAGATACTAATACAAATTTCGAACCATCAAAACCGATTTCGGGATACATGGATATTCCTAATCTCTACGGTCACTCAGTTAAAACTGATTCTAACGTTATAAAACAAAATAATGACGAAATTACGAATGAGGTACCACCAAAACCAATTTTGAGGATGGATTTTCCTAATCTATACGATCCTGCACTTAAAAATGATTATCATCTTATAAAACAGAATGAGGATGCAAACACAATTGCCAAAGCATCAAAACCAATTTTTGGGGTGGATAATCCTAGTCTATACGGTCTCTCACCTAAAGTTGAGGATCAGCTTATAAAACAAAATATAAATGCAAATGCGATTGTCGAACCACCAAAGCTAACTTTAACGATGGATATTCCTAGTCTATACGATCATTCACTTGAAACTGACTTATCAAAACAAAATGTTGATACAAATGCGGATGCCGAACGACCAATTTTGACAAAAACCTTTCTTCCATATCGTCGGTCGAGTTATCCACTTAAAGTTGAAAGTCTGAATGTCAGCGCAGACGCAGAAAATAGACAGTCAAGAAAACCAAACAACAAATACTTAACAAACCTCAAAGAAAGAATAGTAACAGACTTTATCATCGATAATTTTGTGTCAGACGACATGGCACATTTAATTTCCTCAGCAAAAACAAAAGAAGAAAAAGAAAACGTAATGGTGGCGATAAAAAATTACGAAATGTTGACTCACGCGTTAATCAACTTTATACACTATTCTAAACCTCAAACTGGTTATATCAACAGCTTAAAATTGATATCTGAAAATAAACAGCCAGGAAAAGTTGCTACCTACATTATGGAAGAAGTCTTTGGAGATGAATCCAAGCCTAGAAACGGAGTGCCGTCTGAATCTGAAAAGGCTGTGGCTGGAAATGACGAGGTAAGTTTTTATAACTTGGAAGGGGTAGAAAAACATTTGTAAATTTTTTATGAAGTTAGGTTGTAAGCGTGCACACGGGTCGAAACACAGCGCAAATCTGTTGTCTGTGAGGTTGTGCTATCTATCCCGTCAAGCAGGCCCATTTGTGCCGAGCATGGCTTTTCCAGGACAATGAGCGTCCTTCTTTTATGTACTTGAGATCAGGAAATGTCTTTTTTTATGATATTTAGAGGGCAAGCGAGCATGGACACTCGTGACATCCGAAGAGTCGCAAGTGTGTTGCCGGCCTTTTTGAGGGAATAGGGAATGGGAACAGGGATAGAGGGATTAGGGAAGTTGGTCCACCGGTAAACTCACTTACTGAACGAAACACAGCACAACGCCGTTTCACGCCAGTTTTCTTTGTGGCCGTGGTACCACTCCGGTCGAGCCGGCCCATTCGTGCCGGAACATGGCTGTCCCACGGCAATGAGCATCCGTATTGTGTACTTAAGATCGGAAAATGTCTCATTGGTACACGCCTACACCCGGGTTCGAACCTGCACTCTCTCGAGTGCGAACCAAAGGTCTTACCCATTAGGCCACGGACGCCAATAGTAGGTATTAGCTGACTTAGGCTACAGAATATTTCTATATCTGTATACCAAATTTTATCAAAGTCCGTTTAGTAGTTTCGGCGTGAAAAACCTACAAAAACTAACCTAAAAATATCAATAGGATACAAGGCATGCTTTGTACCAAAATCTTTACAAAAAATAAAGATTAAAATAAAAAAGTTGACCTATTAGTGCCGATGGTCAAGAAAAAACAACTTCAGTAATAATAATTATATATTTTTGAAAGTCACGATAAAACAAAGTTCATAAAAAATGTATTATGACATAAGTAGAAGATTAAAAAAAAAACTACCATTATAACTATAGAAAATTCACTGAGAAAAAATAAATTTAGAAAAACAAACAAATAATTAAAAAACATATTATATATGTGTAAAGTTTTTTAATTTTTTGTGGGTAGTTTTCACTTCGCTAAGTTCACGAGACCAAACATAGATGGCGCTAATCTTCAACTCGAAAATACACTGAAATTGTTTGGAAACTTTACCAATATAATATTAGTAATAAACAAAATGATCGTTTATTATCTTAATACTGAAATGATTCCTCCGTCTTTTGCCCGCGGCTTCGCTTACAAGGAATTCGAAAATTGCGTAAAAATACGAATACATATTTTGTGAAAATGACGTTACTCTCCAATAAATGCACTGACGACGATACCCTTTGAAATGACAGCTCATTACACATTTGAAGCGCCCCGCCCGGTAGGGAAAAGAACTAAATCTGACGTAATTTGCAAATAGCCGCTTAATTAATCTATCAATCAAAATGAATAAAGAACAATGACATTTAATAGTGTTGGAAGTTTTTTGTCGAAACTTATACTTGTTATAACTGTGTGAAGATAAGTAATAGAAAGTCGTAAAATATTGGAAATATGTTATTATTTTATGTCTACAATCGCATCACATATATTAATTAGGCTGTATTAAACATTTTTATCGAAATATTCTGGCTCATTGGGCCATCCAATTAGTTCCTTTTCCGCACACCACTGCCATCAGCGCCAAAATGGCGCAAATGAAATCGCTTACCATGGCTAGGCTATCGTCAGTTCAGCGTATTTATATATATAGAGGTCAATGAATATATGCCAAAAATGAATTAGTTTCTTGGTGAAGTCGTGAGGAAAGGACAAGCAAACACACTCTCCTATAATTTGTATTAATGGTAAATGGTAATGCCTTTCTAAATTATATAAAAAATCTTTCTATCTACATGAAAAATACAAAGTATACCTTTGATTGCGCAAGCAAGATAGATGTACCTCGCCTCCTTGTCACACATCAATAAGTTTTTGGCTTATAAGTCTCATATGGAATATACAGTGAAAACATTTTTGAGGCGTTCGGTTTAATCTAGAAGCAAAATTGTATACAAATTAACGGAGACACTCGACAGTAGAATTTGACTTTATGTAATTAACATAACTAGAGCCCTGTGGTCGAAATTCGACAATAAATATTTAAATACATCGCATAAAGAAGCTACAGAAAGACGGTTATCTATTTTCAATTCAATCACAGACTTCAATTTGGCATAAACGTCTCGTTAATACCAGGTCATTAAATTTAAAAATAATAATAATCTTCAACCGTAGACAAAAGAGTATTTCGTGTATGATTATTGTGTCATGTCAAAATATTGTAGTGTGCGTGGCGTTTTATTTATTTAAAATATGAAGAATTAAAGCGTATTTTAAAATAATATTGGTATTCCATCCAACGAGGCTCCTCCTTCATATATATCTATCCCTACTATAACTGGAAGAAATTTCATGCGTTTATATCTACGCGTCTTTCTTAACCCGGCGCTCGTCGTTACCGGGTAAAAAATACCACATGGATAATATTTTTTCTGCGTGATCTAGTGACTTCATGTTTTAAGTGGCATTTAACACCACGCACTTGGACGCCACGGGCATGTAAAGTGAAAAGGGGGACAAAAATACCTTTCTAAAAATTTTCGAAAAGACTTTTATCTTATAAGAAGTCCATATTGTTGATAAGTATATAAACATATATTAACCTCATCAATTTTTTACATTCGATCTCATTTTGCATCAAATTAAAAACCATACCCAAACGCATATACCGTCTTCACGCCGTCGTGGTAAAAATAGCGAAAAGTTTTGTTTATATTTAGTTTTTATAATAATTTTTTTTATTATATTTAGGGGGCAAGCGAGCAGACGGGTTACCTGATAGAAGGCAACTGTCGTCGCCCGTAAACACTCGCGACATCCGAAGAGTCGCAAGTGCGTTGCCGGCATTAAGACGGAATAAGTAATGGGAATAGGGACAGGGGGATTAGGGATGTTGTGCCACCGGTAAACTCACTCACTGAACGAAACACAGCACAACGCCGTTTCACGACAGTTTTCTTTGGGGCCGTAGTATCACTCCGGACGAGCCGGCCCATTCGTGCCGAAGCATGGCTCTCACGCGGCAAAAACTATGTATTTGCTGTTACAGCGGCAACAGGAATACACGATCTGTGAAAATTTCAACTCCCTAGCTGAATACCGATATTGAGTACGGAACCCTAATGAAACGACGGATTCTCGCTGTCGAAATGTAAGACATCTTTACCCCTTCGTCAGCTTGTACAACCCACAATCTATATGATAACAGTTATCTGTTATCAGTGTTTTAGGAAATATTACAACACGGTGAGAGCAGTAAACCGCGTAGACTTTATCCCACCAAAAACATTCTGTAAAAAATCAGGCCAAGTCTCGATTGAGCTGCTTCTTTATTTTTAATAAAAAGTGATGAAATCTAGACAAAGTAGCCTTTTGGCGTCAAAGGCTCCTTCCTGTGATTTGTTTATCATTATAGTTAATGCTATATATTACTGGCCTTTGACCATACTTTATTTGTTAGTGGGTAAAAGTCAACGTCTAGACGTATAACATTAAATATAACAATAAGCAAATCACAGGAAGGAGCCTTTGACTTTTTAGAGATAAAGAAGCAGATCAATCGAGACTTGGCCTGCTTTTTTACAGAATGTTTTCGGTGGAATATGACGTCTTTTTGTAGAAACGTTATTTATTATTTAGCACTTTTTTTTTCTCTTTTAGGCTTCTGTACCCAAAGGGTATTCGTCTGTCTGTTTTCAGGCTCTATCTCATGAAAGGTAATAGCTAGAGAGTTAAAATTTTCACAGATTGTGTATTTCAGTTTCTGCTATGACCACAAATAATAAAAACAACATAAATTAAATATTTAAGGATGCTCACATATTAACATCATCAAAATACATAAGTTTTTGCCAAATTAAAATGGATTTTTCTTTAATATCCTAGTTTTTATAATTTTCCCTTTATATGACCATTAAACCGTTGCTCTATACCGAATTATAAATCTCTAAAGTTTATGGGAAGTAGTAGTTCTATTTTAATGATCATGAGTGAGTGAGTATCGAAAATGCGAAACTTTGCTATCGCTTAACTTCAGAACTAAGTGATCTACAGACTTGAAATTTCTGATTTTAAATCGCTGAAAATACGGCCAAATGATGCCTGTAAAGATGGTACGGCAGTGTTTGCTTCGCGCTCGACTTGGCGATGCCACTACTGTGCCATCAGATTTTAAGAACTTCCGACACGAACCGGCCGGCAACGCACCTGCAACTCTTCTGATGTGAGGGTCTATGTGTGATGGTAGTTGCTTATCATCGGGTAATCATTCCCCTTATTTTATTAAAAAAAGTTTATTTACAAAAATTTTTGTTATTCTTTTCCCCTAACTTTTAGGGCCTATTTCACCACTGTCTGATAAATGCCGTATAGGCTATTCTTAACTTATCTGATAGATTAAGTATTGATCATCTGTCAAATAAGTTGCGGATAGCCTATCCGACACATATCAGGAAGTGGTGCAACTACCCTTCAACGCCACAACTGATCCTCATCAGACATGTCTAGAAACATTCGCACATAACAGTAGGGGAGCCTAAGAGAAGATGATTTTGGATTTACTCCAGCGTGTCAGATTAAGCTAGTGTACGAGTATGCTTTCTACGTGTATCTCATTATCATGGAATAAAAATCGGGACTTCTTAATTAGTTAGGTTTTTGAAAAGATATTTTTAGTAACAGAAATGTCATTCCGTCAGATTAAGATAGGGGGGCGTTATAAAATACGCCAAAGAAACTTTCATGTAAAAAAACTGACGATTTAAATGTAAGGTAAGTCTGTAATAACACAGACGAAGCCTCATATTTTTATAACCAATCTTCCCAGATATTTTATGTCACATTCCGGTAAACGCTTTAGGTTTTGTTGTCTAAAATTGTGTATTAAATGTGCAATAAAAAAAAACTTAAAGATTTTTTTTTTATAACCTCAAAATCGTTGTAGCTACTGGCCCCACAGCTGAAATAAAAAATACCCTAATAATTTTCTTCTCCGTTTTACCTAAACTACAAAACGTACTAAATGTCCACGACGCTCGAGTTACTCCAAAAATAGCACCCTCGCCCCCGAGGGGCTACAATTAATACACAAAAAACTAAAAATCTTCATTAGTTCACTAGCTATAAAACCACACGCCAAACTTATAAGTACCATCCCCCTTCTGCCGTCCTCAAGCTTAAATGCCGTTAACCAACATCTGGTCGATTTTGACATTTCGATGCCATCATGATCAGAAGAAAAAGCTCTATCGACGTGTATTACCAACATTTATGTAGCTTTTATAGTCATCGAGTTATTAAAATTAATATTGAAGTACCCCAAGCCTTTAGAAAAAATGACGCGTTTTTTGCTCATAACTCAAAAAGTACTCATTGTACATAGCGGCATTTTAGCTTGAGGACGGCCGTCTTTGCGTCGGTCATTATAAAATCAGTTGTCACATTTAGTTTGACACAAAAACATTTCAAAATGTAACATTAATTGAAATTGTTTAGTGATGTGTACATAAATTACTAACACGCACTTCGTGTCTGCATGTCATGATATATAATTTTTAGCTGTGTTGTGCGCAAAATATCATTATTTACATTAAACACGATTTCGTTGTCTTTGAAGCCCAGCCGGCCTAACATGCGCCACTAAGAGATCTCTCTCTCTCTCATTCTCTCAGAGACAAACTCATGTATATATATCATCGGATAAACCGTAGACTCTTCTCATAACATCAAAATCTCGACAAAACTAGACAAAAATACGGCAGACATTAAAACGAAACAATAATTATAATAAAAGGTTTATTTGCATTATTACATGACACAGGATTATATAATTTAAAACATTCCAAAAACAAGCTTAGCAGCCGCAAAAAAGGCTCATGCTTGGCATGTTCTGAGTGCCGGGTGTGAGTTTTTTTCTGACATTCGATCATAAGCGCGTTTCGCGTTTACATAGGATTATGTATGGGATTGGTACAGCGCCATCTAGCGATGCCCCCGGTCACATCTACAAATCCCCATATAAAAATCCTAGTAAACGCGAAACGCGTTCACTGTCGAATGTCAAAAAAAAAAACTTGCACTCGGCACTCTGGTATACCTAAAGTAATATAATTACTTTGACAATAATTATCTCTAATTATCGACCAACACGAGAAAAAAGTACGTCATTTTAGGGCCGTTAGAGATGAAGCGAAAAACCGGTAAACGTCGAGAAAACGTGTTTTTTTTTATGATATTTAGGGGGCAAGCGAGCAGCTGGGTTATCTGATGGAAGGCAACTGCCGTCGCCCATGGACACTCGCGACGTCCGAATAGTCGCAAGTGCATTGCCGGCCATTATGAGGGAATAGGGAAAGTTGGGCCACCGGTAAACTCACTCACTGAACGAGACACGGCACAACGCCGTTTCACGCCAGTTTTCTGTGAGGCCGTGCTATCACTCCGGTCGAGCCGGCCCATTTGTGCTGAAGCTTGGCTCTCCCACGGCATTTTCAAATTTTCTCGATGGCATATCTCAGCAGGGCCGGACGAAATCAGATGGAGAGCGATCGGCACGAACGGGTCGGCTCGGCCTATCGGGATATATCACAGCCTCACACAAAGCGTAAAGAAACTACTGCTAGCTTGCTCTGTGTTTTGTCGGGTCTCTCTATCGTCCTTCCCTGTCTCTTCTCAATTCCCTATTGCGCATTTGGCACTATTCCCACGTCCCTCGGCAACGATGGTAACCTCCGTCGGGTTACCCGTCTGCTCGTTTGCCCCTACATAAAAGAGAATGTACTCACAGGAGTCCTCCGATGTAGCAGGGTGCCGACAGGACTTGGTATCTTGGTGGGTGTTCCGCAGACGGGGCTGCGGGCTGCAAAACAATGAACAGTTCAAAAATCTATACCGAGCGCGAATGGGTCGGTACGACCGGGGTGATACCACGGCCTCACAAGAAAACTGGCGGTGAAACGGCGTTGTGCTGTGTTTCGTCCAGCGAGTGAGTTTAACGCTGGCCCAACTTCCCTGATCCCCCCTCCTATTGATGTTCCCTCATAAAGGCCTGCAACGCACTTGCGACTCTTCGGATGTCAAGAGTGTCCATGGGCGACGGCAGTTGCTTCCCATCAGGTAACCCGTCTGCCGCTTGTCCCTAAATATCATTAAAAAAAAGCTATTAGGTCTGGGCAACACATAGGATATTTTATATCCCGAGAAAACGTACGGTTCCCGCGTGATAGGGATTTTTTTATTTAACAGATATTAACTAAGTCTAGGCAACACATAGGATACTTTTTATTCCGAGAAAATGTACGGTTTCTGTGATATACAAATTTGTACCCTAATTTGCGGGCATCAACTATATATAAATAAAATTCAGTTTTGGATGGGGATCGCATTGCCATTAAATAGGGAAGATGCGTGTAAAACAAAATTTATTGAATGCAAATTATTATGATAGTGGGCAAAAATATAAACAAAATGACAAAAAATCTCTGAATTCTGTTGAGAAATAAGTGAGATATTAGCGATTTAAGTTTTCTACCCATCTCTTTCTCTCAAAACGTAATTTGGTATGAACTTTGTATGCAGCTTGTAGACTTTGACGTCACAATCAATATCGGATCTCTCTTTCTAACTGACTACTTTAAAGGTTTATAACTTTTTTATTTTTAATGTTATCAGAAAACTGATTTAACTAGAATGTTTTGCAATAACCATAGATTTATTTAAAGATTAAATAAAAGTCATGCATATTCCCTATGCCTTACTGCAACGTTAATGTAGTTTATTCTATATTTTTAACTGAAAAAAACTGATTGGAATATATCGTTTTTCAATAACCATAGATTTATTTAAATAAAGAATTGAAAATCATGCATTCCCTATTGTCAAAATGGTCGTCATTGCAATATAGAGGTCACTTTTAGGGACATGTTAATTTAAATCGATGCAAAGTTTTATTACGCTTAAATTAATGTGGCAAATAAAAGTGAATAAAATACCTAGGTATTTCAAACGACGGCAAAAAGCTACGACCGCACTGAGAGATTTAACGGAAACTTGTCTTTGATATAATCTAAATAATTTTTCTGAAAACTTATTATTGAATTCGATTTGTGTGTCCATTAAAATTTTCAGCTGAGCAAGGCCGGTCAGCAACTGAAGATAATGCCGCACTCGGTGATCAGCGCGGGCGGCGAGCCGGTAGAGCTGTGTTCGAGTGTAGAGTGCAAGGGTATCGTGGGCAACGACGGCCGACACTACATACTGGACTTGTTGCGCACCTTCCCGCCAGATGTTAACTTCTTGCAGCGTGAGTATACACACCCACTCACACAATAATGCCGCACGCACATTGTTACACAACTGTCGGTGGCAATTTTAGAAACTGACTGCTTGGCAGATGGCGGAGCAATGTAATGTGGTCGTATTCTGTCAAGACCAGCCAACAAATAGTAGTATTAATTTCATTATCTCAACCCGACGACACAGGGACGACATATAATAATCATTAATCTATTTCTCTGATGGTATATTATAATGTATAGTGAATTGTGATGAAGTTTATTGAGACTATAGTCTCTATTACTTCGGCGTCATAAGACGTTAAATATATCGTTTATTTGAGAATTTCGTATCGAAGTCGTGAATTGGGTTATGTCATGCTGTCTCTCTCGTTCTTTGTGCGTCAAATTACGAAAGGGAAGGCATGACAATGTATCTGGTATATATAAGCGATATTTGTATATGCCTTTTGTGTTTTACTCAATTTTATATTTATCTTTCAGTGGAAGATGATGAGTTGAGAGAGGATATAAAATCGATGGGCTTCCCTATTATACACAAGCACAAACTATGCTGCCTTAGACAGGAACTTGTTGATAGTTTTGTAGAGTGAGTAATCAGTTACCCTGTTCATATATTTTAATATTCATATAAAATTGAAATTATAAATTGAAGACACCACATGGGAAAAACACGGAATGTCAAAAAGGACAATTAAGAGAAAAACAGACTATAATAGTAGACTGCGACGATTTTACTCAATTCTGATTTTTATAATAGAATGATACACAAAAAAGCTAACAGATGGCTTTAAAATTTCAGTTTCACAAAAAAGTGACATATCTTGTTTTTCCCGTGTAGTCTTCAATTGATGTCGTAATTTTATGGACGAAAAAAAAAATTAAGCTATTATATATCATAAGGGCAACTAGCCTTTACTAATTTTAAAGTCTTAGCCACAAGGTCTTAGAGAATAGTATTAAATAATAAAGTCAAACTTTTTTTAGAGCGCGTTACTTTATGTTTATTCGGTATGCTGCGTTCCACTTGCAACAACTAAGCGCCAAACGACAGAATAAGACGCCAGATCAAAAGTCAATCGAAGCGAATAAGGAAAGCGAGAAGACCGATGTCGCCAAAGAAGCGAAGAAAAACGAAGAGGAAAAGACGCAAGAGAAAGCTAAAGAAAAAAAACAAAAGAAGGAAGAAAAGAAACAGGAAAAAGAAAAAGTCGAAAGTGACAAGAAAGAAAGTGTTGTGGAGGAAACTAAGGATACTAAAGACAAGGAGGAAGATATACTACTTAATGAAAATTATTCTGAAATTGATACGGACGTTGCTAAGAAAATCGTTGAGAGTATCACTGATTCGATCTGCAGCGGAGGTGACAAGCAGGAGAATGATTGTAAGTTAAAATCAGTCCTAATCATTATAACACTTCAATATAAAGCGCCATATTACCATATTTATATCTCAGACATTTGTCTTAGCATTAATGAAATACATAATTGTAGTTAATTATTAATCTGTCAGTCTTTTATTCATTTAAAAAAGTTAATAAAATGTTGTTGTGTCAGTCATGCTCATTTTAATAACGAATACAAAAATCGTCCCATAATGATTTATATTTAAACACAATTTTTTCTTTCTTATGTTACGTAAAACTAACTACAAATTTTCAAAAACTAAAACAAATGTTAAACATACTTAATATTATAAATGCGAAAGTGTGTCTTATTATCTTTATGTTACCCCTTCATGCCCAAACCGCTGAATCGATTTTATCCCGGCAAAAGTATAATTAAATAACTATCCAAAAACTAATATAAGATCACATTATTTCACAGCTGGCGAGCGGTCGCGCGCGGTGGTAGCGGCGGCGGCTCGCGCGGTCGCTTCCCTGAAGGAGTCCGAGTTCGATGTCCGGTTCAATCCCGACGTGTACTCGGCGGGCATCAAACATGCGGCCCCTCCCGAACAGCTGGCGAAACAGAGACATCTAGTGAAGGAGGCCGCTGCGTTCCTCTTGACTACTCAGATACCGGCTTTCGTAAGTTATTAGCACTATCTACAGTGGCGTAACTATACTGTTCGAGGCCCGGGGCAAATTCGTTTTCGTTCCACTATATCAATCCCATACAAAAACACGTCAAGCGATTATTGTAAAAATAATCACTTGCCAATTGTCTAGGGGGGCTGATCGGGAGCCCCTTCCGGCTGGGGGCCCGTGGCATTTTGTCGGCTTGCCACCTTGTAGTTACGCCACTGACTATCTACTTGGATAGGTTGAAGACATACATTTATAATAAGTAACTTTTTAAAAACCTCCCTGTTTTTTCATAAATAAAGGATTTAGGACCAAAACATAGTTTAAAGTAAAAGAAAGTGGATTCTATTTATTGGTAGTACATAAGCGGGATGATGAAGTAGGTAAGTTGCAAGTTTATTTTATCGTTCTAATGTTTTAAAACGTTAGTTACTCGCTTTTTCTATTCATGTCTTAAAATATACTAGTCTATTTGCCGTTATTAAATCACAAATAGGACCATTTTGCTAACGACATCATACAGATTTGTAGTGTGTAAAGTTTGACCGGACTGCTGTTAGTTAATTGCCGATCTTAGGGTTAGCTCAAAGCGTTCACTTCAAACAGTTCTACAGTAATATGTGTTTTTATCATTTATTTCAAGCTGGCTCTATCATTTAACTTTGCGATAAAATTTAATCAGGGATTGCTTTTGCAAATATTTTAATTAAACATAAGAGGTATTTTACTGTATTCAAATTTTTCGTTAAACAAAATCTGTCCCAACGGTGTATAACTAGTTTATTACTAACTATTGCTTGTGTCTTCAACAATATCTAAACATTTCAGGTACGCGAATGCTTAGAACACTCATCGGCGCCGATGGACGGCGCAGGTTTATCGGAGGCGTTGCATGCGCGCGGTATCAACGTGCGTTACCTCGGGCGCGTCGTTACTGCGCTGCGTCCGCACACGCAACTTGCGTACTTACACGCCATCGCACTAGCCGACCTCATACTGCGCGCCGCCAAACACATATACACGCCGTATTTGCAGGTAGGTGAAAAAATTGCAAAATTACAAGTAATGTAAACAGCACATTCTTCCTTATATGCCAATTTCTACCTCGGGCGCGTCATTGCTGTACTACGTCCGCACACGCAACTTGCGTACTTGCACGCCATTTCATTAGCCGATCTTATACTGCGTGCCACCAAACACATATACACGTCGTACTCGCAGGTATGTAAAAAAATTGCAAAATTGCAGGTAATGTAAAGAAATTTTATTCCTTATGTAGCAATTCTTTCGAGTAAATAACTCTTTCAGCAGGCTAGCATAGCGTCAGTAGACATACATAAGTATAGACAAACTGACAGATGGGATAAACTGACAGATTTCCTTTGTGTATCTGTCACATTGTCTATCTTGCTGTAGAAAGACAAACACTTTCTTGGTCGCTATACCAGGGCCACTGGTTGGTTCTAGTCTGTCTGTTACATCTTTATGTTTAACCCCCTCATTCATAAAAATATTTAAACAATGTTTAACTCATCAAGATTCACTGTTAAAAAAAAAGTTGTTAAAAAGCGTTTGTGTGCATAGGCATATTATAAGGTAATAAATTTTTTAAATGATATCACACCCCGGGACAAACATGCTGACAGACACCAGGCTGCTTCTATGTAAATTTAAATAATATTGCAAGTTTATGTTAAAAAATTGTGACACACTTTTTAAAAAGAAAAATTTTCCCATCTTTTGGTAAAGGGTGGCCCCGTGCGAGTTTCTTACGCCGGTTCTTCTCGCACGGCTAGTTCCCGAAATTATGGTAGGTATCATGTAGGCTAGGTATTGCAGTCCCGTGGTTCCGGTTATGGTGGTCGCGGTCCCGTGGCTGATGGGTCTGAGAACGCTGTGGTTTGGTGGATATTGGGTTTACTACATGGGCTCATACACATTGCATTGAATTCTTCAGAGTCTGAAGCTTAAATTACATCACAGTAATATATTTTGCTTCTAAATATAATATCTAATAACTTTTAAATGTTACAAAGTGCCTTAATTGCGGTGCTACCAGTCTCTTCTGAAATATTTATATAGTGTGTATGATATGCTTTTATTGTAGTGACTGATAAATAGTGGTGTTGTTGAACTTGTGGGTCGTGGGATTGTGGTTATAGTCCACGGAGCTGCGGATTGCAATCCCTAATTATGACATTCTGAAAACATTTGATTCAAATTAACTCAGAAATAAATGATTTTGATTGATTTATTGATCACAGTCCCATTCTGGAATATTGAAAACGTCACAAGACAGAAAGAGACAGCGAATCTTGATTAGTTAAACATAGTTTAAATATATATATGAATAAGGAGGCTAAATACATACTACATTTCTAAACCGACAGTGTCTAACAAAATAAAGGTATCAATCGTGATTAGGTCGTGTATGTGTGTTTCTTGTATGCAGTTCACTGTTAAAGTTTAAGCGCTTAAGGAGTTCCAGAGCTACTACACTGAACTTCATTACCATATGGACTTAACCTAAAGTGTTATAACTTTGTTTTGTTACACCTTGTTTTGAAAATACACAAGAAAGACGCAAGTTCTTGCCTTGAATAAAATTTAAAGTCCGCACAATAATATAGTAGCGTTAGAAGCTATCAGTATTATTTAAAACGGACTTTCTCTTAATCTCAAATTATCATAAATAGTGTCAACGTACCTAGGAATCATAACCTTATTTTGCCAACGTTAACAGGGTTGCGAGGCGATGTGCACCGGCGCTGCGGTGGCCCATTTCCTCAACTGCCTGCTGGGGGCGTGCCCGTCGCCGGCGGTGGGCGGGGCGGAGCTCGGTGCGGAGCGCGTGCGTCCTCGCCGACGTCGCAAGCACGCGGACCCGCCGCCGCCGCAGACGCAGTCAGTGTGGCAGAACCTCACGCCCAAGTCGCTGTTCTCGCAGATCAGACAGGAGCTGAAGGTATTGACTAGAGATGTAACGAACATTCGCGAATATTTGCATGTTTTATAATTTTCGTAGACGCAAAAAATGCGAATATTTAGCGTATGTATTTCATAAACGAAAACTTAATTGTGATATGTATGAAGAATAAAAAACGTAGTACTATAGATAAGATTAATTGACATTTTAAAGTTTCTAGCTAAAGGGTATAAAAGGGTCTCTTATACTTGTTTGTCCACCTGTCTGTCTCTGAGAAACAGCTAGAGACTAGAAGAAGTTTTTTACAGATTATGTATTTATGTTGCCGCTCTATAACAAAACTAATAAAAATTTATTTTTACACAATTTTTGTGCTTCAATCACCCCGAAACTGCGAACGGATTTTAATGGAATTTAGTATACACTTAGCTGAATTAAAATTTATTATTATTTTGCGCTTTATATGACTGCTATATAATTATTCCTAGCTATTCAAAAGGCAGTTTTACATTTATTTTTCCTAAAACATATTAAACTTTAAAATTGCTATGATATAATAAGTTATTTAATTTCTAGGCATACTGGGGCTATGAGTTGAACGCTGAGAGCATGGATTCCGTCATAGAAAAATATGGTCTTCAAAAAATTTCACTCTTGAGGTGTGTATTTATTTGTGCCTATATTTTTACTAACGATTTAATTTTTTTTCAAATTATCAATGATTTTTTATCATTTACAGATCTTTTGCAATCAAAGTTGGTCTTCAAGTTATGTTGCGCGAATATGACTTCGACAATAAGAACAAGACGACGTTCACCGCGGCAGATATCACAAACATTTTCCCAGTCGTTAAACATATCAATCCGAGGGTAAGCTTTAATTTTATTGACAACTAGCGAAAACGAAAGATGAAGTTTTTACTTTCATAATTGTAGAGGCTGTTCCACCATTTATCGGTAAGAGATAAAATATCTGACAGATAAATCTGTCTGATCGGGTGCCAGTACCAGGGGATTTATCTATTATATTCCCTTATTTGACACTTATGGACTGAATATAATATGAATTTATTGATCTATCTGTCTCATAGTTTTGAATAGTCTATACGCCAGTTTAGCAGTACATAGTAGCAGTACATAGAATGTTTTAAGCAAACAAGCTCTAACCATTGTGTTTGTCTGTTACCTCTTCACGCCCCAACCGCTGAACCAATTTTGTTGAAATTTGGCATGTAGATACCTCCCGGAGAAGGGACATAGGATACTTTTTATCCCGAAAAAATGTGTGGTTCCGATTAACGAATTTTGGGCGCAACGGAGTCTAGTCATTTATATAATTATGACTTTCCCCCAGGCCTCGGACGCATACAATTTCTACACGACGGGTCAGAACAAGATACAGTCAGGCGCCGTGTCTGAAGGTCACGAGTTAATCGCTGAGGCCCTAAACCTCCTGAACAACGTGTACGGTGCGATGCACGGCGAGATAGCTCAATGCCTGCGAATGGTTGCGCGCCTCTGCTACGTGACTGGCGAGCACAGGGACGCCATGGCGTACCAACAGAAAGCTGTGTTGATGTCTGAACGAGTCAACGGTATTGACCACCCGTACACTATTACGGAATATGTAAGTATACTTGTAGGTTAAATTTGTGTGTAGTACATGTTACTATCTCACTGCGTTTTACTATGGTGTGATAAATACGTTAGGATTCAAAGTCGGAAACGCTCATGGAGCGAAAAAATAGCTTACAATATGGTGGAATACATATATTGCTCTTATGAAGACAACGCGCGTTGTGGTAATCGAAAGACCAAATGTGCCTTGTCGGCTCTTCTTAAAGGGGGAAACACTTCCTTGCAAATTTGCAGGTCGTATCGGAAATAAAGATGAGGATAGTTCATTCAATTCTGTCTTGATTTTAGTTAACAATATATATATATATTGTAATTTTTTTGAGATTATTTTTAGAACACATATTGACAAAAACAGTTATCTGTCTGTACGTGCTAATCTCAGGACGGATTTTTTTTCTTTCTGAGTATTATCTGCGATCAATCCTTGGATTATAAGCAGATGTGGTGTATTGTTATTGGCTCAGGATGGATTTGAATAAACCCTTTTTTTGTTTTATCGCCGGGAAAATGTACGGTTCCCGCGTGATATACAAATTTTTACGCAACGAAGTAATACATTTTCTAACAAACTTTATATTCACACGTTAATCAAAAGCTACAAACTAAACAGCAATATAATGTTTTGTCTTATTTCGTAACTTATCGAACAAGGAGCAAACATATAAATATTGTGTATTTTATTTCAATTGTAAGGTTAAATTTAAATAAAAGATATATAAATATAGATCCACAATAGCAGCTAAATGTAATATTATATTTCAGTCGCACCTAGCGTTGTACTGTTTCGCGAACGGTCAAGTGAGCACCGCCCTCAAGCTGCTGTACCGCGCACGATACCTCGCACTCATCGTGTGCGGCGAAAACCACCCGGAGATGGCGCTGCTCGATGTTAGTATTCACTAGTAATGTATTAGTACCTATTGTCCAGTGGCGTAACTACAAGGTGGCAAGCCTGCAAAATGCAACGGGCCCCCAGCCGGATGTCATAAGTTTAATGCTAAGTTAAGTCGCGCGTTTCATAACTTTTAATTATAATGCAACGCAAAAGTTTAAAATTCCGTATTGTTAAAGTTTGTTTGCAATGTATTATATAAAATATTCCTTAACAACTAATATTATATACCTCTATTTTTTATTAATTCCATTTATTCTTCAGAGCAACATAGCACTCATTCTACACGCGGTCGGCGAGTACGAGCTATCGCTACGTTTCGCGGAGCGCGCGCTCGCGGTTACGGGCGCGACGCACGGTGCACGCTCGCTGAAGGCGGCGGCCGCGCGACACTTGCTCGCCCGCACGCTGTCCTGTCTGGGCGACTTTAGAGCCGCACTTACGCACGAGAAGGAGACGTACTCCATATATAAGCAGCTGGTGAGTGGGTTTTGCAGATTTCTTGTAAAAAACTACTGTTGAAGCCATATGTCATAGACAACGTACCTTAAATAGTTATACGGTGAATAAAGATTTTGATTCGTAGGCTATACCGTTATGTTTTATTAAAAACCGTTTTCTAGAGTTGTCGACGGTATATGACGGGTTATCAAATCTCTATCTGTATGATCGTTATATTCCCTTTTGTCCATGGGCAATAATAAATAAAAATCTAAACTAGATCCTTACAAATATTATAAATGGGAAAGTGTGTCTATCTGTTACACGGACGTTTCAGGTATGGAGACACTTTGGGTCCCGGGGAAGGACATAGGATACTTTTGGTCCCGGAAAAATGTACAGAGTTGTGGGTATTATGTAGCGTAATTATAATCATCTATGTCTTTCCAGCTGGGCGAGAACCACGAAAAGACGTGCGAGTCGTCCGAGTGCCTGCGCCACCTCACCCAGCAAGCGGTGGTGCTACAGAAACGTCTTGCTGACGCGGCAGCGCGCGGCGGTCCCCGACCGCCCCTACACATACAGCCCCCTGCCCTGCCAGCAGTTATAGACATGCTCAACCTCATCAACGGCATACTGTTTGTGCAGATCAGGTTAGTGGCCATTGAAGAAGAAATATACATGAAAATAAAGTAAACAGTTGTGATAATATAAGGGGGATGAATCAAACAATAATGGGATAAATAGAAAGAGAGCCAGTTGACGGGTCTGTGTCATTTGCTGGGTTTGGCATAAACCAACCAAACTACTTAGATCCCCGATCTGTATCTTTTTTAACTCCCCGATCTGTACCTTTTTTACTTCCCTGATTGTACATTTGTTTCATACAGTTATTATTGATTGTGAAATAGGTTCTTGATGGAGAAGCTATGATTTTTAATATAATTATTAATTATGTAATACGAATCTTTGCATTTTGTAAAATATTCGTATTACATAATTAATATTGAAAAAACAACAGCCTAACCGAACAACTCATTATTTTAGTTATTAACTATAATTATTGTTTTTTTAATATATTTTTATAGGTATTCCTAGAAGTAGACCCTAGAATGAAAATTTCAATCGATTCCTGAAGAAAGTTATTTATGATTTTTTTTCACTTCCAGTCCTCAAGACATTGAACAGTTCAAAGCGGAGATTGAGAAAAGACAACTGAAAGACTTGCCCATCCCGGGCGTGCTTGAGGCGAAGGCCGAGGCGGAGACTGACAGTTGAAGTGTGCCCCCCGCCTTCCCAACGCGCGCACGCAACCAGAGTATATAGTTCCAACTAGGTCAACTTTATAGAATCAGACCGCGCCAAACTTGCATGTGTGTGCATTAATATGCGCCGCCGCATGCACACACAGTTGCCGCAACTGGCACACTAATAAAGCAGTTTTGTTTGCGTGTGCGTAGACACTAGGGCGCACACATACAATTCGCGTGCAGTCCGTTAATATGTAGATGACTCTACTTGGTTTTATATACTTGACGCAACTCCACGTTGTTCCTTATATCTTTGCGGTATGCCGTAGTGAATAGTGTGCTAAGGTTTGATGTAGATTTTTTTAGTCAATTTCGAGGATATTATTTCGATGGAATATGTACGATTAAGAATTATTTTATTATATCACAATGTGCAATAGTGCTGAGCTCGGGGAGTGACACTGGTGCTACTGCCGAATCATTGCGGGCCGTTTCGTTCATTTTATGAATCGAGTATTAATTTTTTCTTTTTGATAACGCAAGAGTATATTGTTGATACCGTTAGTTTTAGAAATTTATATTGTCACTGAAATGTAACATGCTTTCTCCTAGCGGCGGGCGGCGCACGCGACCACTATATTGTACTGCCTAAATTAACCAGTTCGTAGTGTATGTAGTGCCATATTGTAGTTAAACTTTAAGTCCTCTAATACTTTTCGTTAGTCTGTGATATAAATTGTGTATCGTATGACGCTCGCCTGCCGTTACAATGCCTTAAAAGTTGAAACGCTTTAAACTAAGTCTGCTCCAATCTTCTACACTTAAATATTCAACACAAAAACACAAAATATATTCGTCTAGAATAGTTTTTATCTCAAATAATGAATTTTATATTTTAAGAACATTACTTAAAATAATTTTTCGTTTGAATGCCTATTTGGAGTCCATTATATTATTATTACGAGAGTATATTTTGTGTTTATGAGTTGTTTATGCCGGAGACACTTATTTTATAATGTTCCCTATGTAAAAAGACATTTATTTATATTGTTTTGGCCCCCCATTATTTAACATCAGATATAAAAGTATGAAAACGGTTTATTGAATTTAATCAATGTAACCATTTAAATTAACTTACTATTTCTCCTACAATTAGTTCAGTATATTTTTTGTAACTGTTCAGTGTTCAATATTTACAATGTTATCTTTTTGATCGTACTAAGTTATGAATGAATTAATTATTGTTGTTAATTTTGAGTTTTATTATCATGTATCTGATATAAAAATGGACACAACAAAGTCATCTCAGTAGTTACCAAAGAGTAGGTCCTACCTCTGAATATTTTTACAGAAATTAGTTATTTACCTCTAAATACGTGTACACCACACGGCCGCAATAAAAGTATACAACACAAAAAAATTAAAATGTTTGTTATAAGTAGCAATGAACTTTTGGTTACTGCAAAATAATTATAAAGCAATGTCCTATGATAAGTGCTTCAAAGTGCTGTGACTCGTAAGCAATTCGGCTGAGCCAAGCTTTAACGCTTGACTGGCCTTAACATATTATATTATAAATCAGCTTCTAATTAATACAAATTAGAAGTAATGAGCATATTATATGAGCATGTAGTTCAAAATCGTATGTAAGCTACTGGTGAATGATAAAATGTAAGAAAATATCAAAGGAACTTAGTAGTAACAGCTTGTTAGTGAAAATGTCTTATTTTTGTCAAATCGATTGTTGTAAAATTGTATTCGATTCATTTTATCTTTTGATGATTCGAAACGGTTGTATTTTTTGGTTGTTGTTTTATTTCTAATGGGTTTTGTTGAAAATGATATAAGACGACTTAAATTAATATCATCACAATTATTATAAGCTACATCATTGTGACGACGGCTGGTACGGCGAAATAATAATTATTTAAGTCGTCCGATATCTTTGAAATCGTATAAATTAGTTGTCTATCATTTACATGAACGCTAGAATTTTAAATTTTACATCAGTAATCTATCAATGTTTAAGTGTTTGGTATCAAACTATGTATTTATTCAAAGCTATCAAAATTGCACTGTTTTAATTTATATGTGCCTTATAAGCGTTTGTGTAAATGAGTTCGTACACACACAACTCTGTTACTTAATTGTTGAATTTGCTCGCCTGTGCGAGGTATGTTAGCGTATTAGCGCCCCGATTCCTAAACTCCTACTGTTGGTTGAATTATTATGAATGTTGTTCTATACAGTATGTGCCTAAATACAATTGTTATTGTTACATTTCTTTAACAATATGACGATCATGTAAATACGGCGCTGTTCGTAGTATATAATAAAATTCGTTTTTAAATATAAATTTTTATTTTCTCTGTCCTTGTCCTTAAATATTATAGCAAAAAGATCGATAGATTAATAAGATTGACTAGCAAAAATGAAAGATTTAAAGTGTAGGCTTCCATCCAAGGAAATTAATGGACACCAATATTTTTCTCATACAAAATCGGCCAAAAAGCTTTTACTTCTTCGACGACGCTCGAGTTGATCGCATCATAGTTTATGCCCGGTACACACTGACGAGACAACCCGAGTACGAGAGTGTAAATGGGTGCACTTGCTTCGACCTGTATACCGGGGACGGGCCCTAGCACGAGACTCTCGGCAAAAGTGTAAGCCGCCATAAGACAGAAAAAAACGCATTAATTTCATTACATAGATTTATTTCACGTTTTCCGTGCTCGGGGACGCGGCCTAGGCCGGGGGCGCGGTCTGGCGTGCGGGCGCGGACGGCGGCGGCGTGCCCGCTCCCGCCCCCGCTCTAGCTGAGCGGACACTAGTTCCGCTAACGCTCCACGCTCCGCTAACATCGAGAGGAACGTACATATGAACTCATCATAATTGTGCGTCCGACGGCACTCGTCTACCTAAAAAATTGAGATAATTTTTTATCGTCTACCTAAAAAATTGAGTGACATAATGTGGACATACAATTGATAGGGTAAATGGATTAAATATTTGAAGTTTGAGTTTTCTTATTTTATCTATGTTTGATCTAATAAAAACACACATTAGTTTACGTGAAAGGGCAGCGAAAATTAAGTTAGGTTACAGTAATAGAATAGTTTGTAGAATGTAGAACTTACTTTGTACATGTCTCTCTTATCGTTCTCGTCATTCAGGGCCTGCTGACATGACTGTATTTCTGTAACAATTTTTGTCATAAGCAAATTCAATTCTAGCAATGAAAAGAACAATTTCCTCATTCTGTATGGCTGCTCAGGAGCCACTTCAGTACACAAGAGCACAATCATGTCATTGCTTTTAATTAGCACAGTAGTTGGTGTTGGATGTAGCTGAAACATTTTCAATATAATAATTACATGTTTAATTGACAATTTTACTATAGCATCTAGTGATGCTTTGGTTACCAATGTAAACTTAATTTTATTTTTAAGTAAAATAAGACACATCATTAGTCGCGATGGTTCCAAAAATTTTAGAAATAGTAAAAATCAGACACCCTGAATGTAGTTTATGGTGTTATTATAAACCGCTTGAACCAACCTCTGAAAATATTTGATTTGCCTTATCCACAGTTACGAATTTCGTAGTTATACCTTGTTCAACTGGCTGAGCTGTAAAGATAAAAATAAATTAATATTTTTTCCCACAATTGAAACTAAGAAGGATTATTAAAATATTTATAATTGCCTTTGTCATTGAAATTTATTGATGCATGTAAAACACTGAATCTATACATTCATGAGCATTAAAATCCCATTATATTACCATAATATATATAGACTAGCAGGACACATGTGCAACTCTTCTGATGTTGCTAGTGTCCATGGGCGGCGGAATTTTCTTTCCATCAGGTAACCCGTTTGCTCGTTTGCCCCCTTATTTCATAAGAAAAAACCTTCGACATAAACACAAGAAGAAAAGAATTACCAAAATTGGAACACTTTGAGTTTTAACAAAACATTATTAAAATATAATAATTCATATACATAAGCATTACCTAATATAATACTTTCTTGTGTATTATCCATACAACCAAGTTCTATAGATAATGGTAGTGTATAATCCATTTCCAATGTTTCCACTTCTGATGCATCCAGTGCATTAAGGATTGCATCTTCAGAAATTTGTATAGAATTTTCGTTACTAGTATCCATGCCTTCATTTTGTATTATCTCATCTGTCAACATAAGTTATTATATTAGATAATAAGATGGAGATATAATTCGTCAAGAATTGTATTGCTTGTAAATGCTATTAAGCCTTTACTAAACAGCTTACCATTGTTTCTATTCTTTCCAAGTAAATGACGAAGATGTTTGTTAATTTTCGATATAGCTTCTTTGACTCTCTTCTGATTTATTTCCAAGGCATTTAGTTTCTGTGTCAATGCAAGTCTTCTATCTGGAACCACTGCCATCAAATTGAATCTGAAGTACGAAAAAAGTAATTAAGATTTTTGTTTATTTTATGTACTTATATTTTTTTTTAGTTTCAATAATTTAATAGTTAAAAAACTACAACACTTTATATTCACACTATTCACACATCACTTCATTGGGATGAAGAGTGTTGTATACTCTGTTGCAGTTAACTTTCTGCAAACAAAAATTTGTAATTTAGCCAAATTATTATGCCATTATATAGCTTTATTGCATAAACATAATGTGACATTTAAATTTGTACCTTTATGCTTTATTGATATATACCTGTATGCTATCCATGCTAAATATCAATCCATGCCTAGACTTGCATTTGAATGAGCTTAATAAAATTTCACAAATTACCTTATGTCATGCACCTGTTCACCGGCATCTCTGCCCAGTCTTTCCACCATGACTCTTCTAAACTTCTCCGTCCAATCCTCATCAAGTGCCCATGGCCCATGGTCTGTTGGGTATGGCTTCAGACCATCTAGCTCAAATAGGTGACCATTTATAGGCACAAAACTGACAAAATGATAAGCTTCCCCTGGAAATATTCATACACAATATTTGTTAAACTTTTAGATAACAGTAACAGCTAGCCGATTACAGATGTTTTATTGGAGAGAGAAAAAAATCATATCACAAGACCAACACGGAGATCCTATTTTGAAATAAAGTTAAAAAAAAGGAAGTTATGCTACTGGAATGCAGATTGTAATCAGTATTTAAACTGTCAACTGACAATATACCTGTGAATCTCCCTGTTGACAAACCAGCATTCTTGTCTGTCTTCTTCCGAGCTTGTGGTATGGCATGGGAGTTATGAGCACACGCCAGTTCTGGTGTGTTTCCAATGGCCCAGCCTTTGTTCTCAGGGTTCATACCAATTGTGTGATGCTAAAATTTTGTTAAGTTTTTAAATTCAATACATAATTTTTAAAACTTATAAGAATTTGATTATTTGTACATTACCTTCAGTCTGCTTAATGTTTCGCCTAAATGCAAGTTTGGGCAATTCAATAATATAGACAGTAAAGCGTGTGTTGCACAACTATTAGGCACCATTTGTTGCGCAAAGAATATGTTGTTGATTGTCTCCTCATCACGAACAAAACTTTCAGTCTGCTCAACAAATTTTCGTCGCGAGCGTCTCTCTTCTATCCACCGGAACAGAAATATGAAGCCATACACGGGGCTTTCTAGCGGCTTGTGTAGATCATATATTTCTTCAACTTGAACGCCTTTTACACCAAAATCTTCAAGTAATAATGTAAATAAGCCGGGATCGCTTTCGAGCTCCAGCCATCCTTCCGTTAGACTGTTAAGCTCCACCGGCATGGTTTTCATAAGTTCGACTTTTGAGCACTTATTTATTAATTCACTTGTGAAATTCCATATATTTCTAACATCACAACATCTTAGTATATATACTTTATTCAGTGTTTTAAAATAATCGTAAATAAGAGGTATACTATAAAACAATGGGAAGCAATTTGTAAACAACAAAAAACGCAAAAGCCTGACAAGTGACAGCTGACAACTCTTATTCTAAATTTTGGCCTTTTTTTATTTTGTAAAAATAAGGAGGTAGAATAATCACTCCCTAGGGTCAAATTAAAAGGCGGGAAAGTAGAATTGTTCGAAAACAATTGTTCTCTTACATCGTTTCAATACAACATTTTCAAGTCTTATTTATAATGTGCATCTTAGGCCCAGTTTACATTTAATTAAGTACAGTAGCAAGTTAGCAAAACCGTCAGCTGAAAATTAAATAGTACGTATTAAGTGACGTTCAAACGTAGGCAAGTTAAGTAATCATAAGTTGCTGGTTCGATGACAAGATAAATCTCCATAAATCGCTCAGTTACTGCCTACAAACTAATTATATTTAATATTTTACTTAACCTATTGTTTTAAACTCAAACGTCTACACGCTGGTGAGTTAAGTTGGCGGGGTGCGGGAGACACGAGAGGGGTAGCACTTTGCACTTTACTCGCCAAAAAATAGGATCACGTTCTATTTAAGTCAACTTAATTAACAACTTACAACTTAACTCGGTTTTACCGTTTAAACGTCAAAAATAACTAAACTCGCCGATCGCGCAAGTTAACTCGCAACTTATCTAAATTAAGTTGAAATCGGCCCTTAGAAAAAGTCTTAAAAATTATACGTCTATTTAAGTTTAAAGCGACTGAGGGAATTTATAAAATGTATAGCAAGCTTTTGCCCAATGAGGAATATGAAAAATACATTTCTCATTGTAATAGTTATTATATTGTAATAGTAATACTTATTATTAGCATTATTTGGTAAAGTAAGTTGTAAAATACCTGAGTTTAATAAGTTAGCTGCACTTTTTAACTTAGCTAGGCTCTATGTCACTGACCTCTATTCATATAAGTACGCGTATTTATATAGAGGTCTCCCTGTGGTCGAAACTTCGACCATTAATATCGCTGGTTATGTTCGGGTTCATCAATTTTTATAAATTCAAACACATTCAATCAACTGCGGTGCGTATAAGAGGTGACGTCATAACTAGGTATCATTTTGTATGGAGCGTTTTACATCTACGCATCCAATACACGTCTTTCGTAAAAAGGGGTACAAAGTTTCCCGCTCGCGTAAAAATATTTTCATTTATAACTACGCATGTTTCGTAAATGGAGGTACAAAGTTTTTCGCTCGCGTATTAATAGATATCAGTGCTCTATAAGAGGTTCAATAGAGCTAGAGGAGGAGGTGTAGAGGTCGATCTATGTTATTGTTAAACATATAAAATTATGTAGGTGGGTGAATCAACTTATTTTTGTACCGCAATTTCTGCCTTTACGAGTTTAAACCGTAATAATTACTAATACCTAATTTAAATATAATCATATACACATTATCTTAATACATAGAGCATTATTATAACTGAGAATTTAAGAAAAAAATACAGTTCTCATATGTTTACAAGCAGTTGCCCGGGGACAAGAAATGTCCCAGAATTTGTATGAAAATATGGTTTTATCCCCTGGACCACCGACTTTATTACATAGAAATGATTTGATTTAGTATTAATTTAGTAAATTATCGGTTAAGATATTTCATTGGTTATCCAATAAACTTATTTTATCGATGAAAAATACTCTGATTGACTTTTTATTTAAATATTTGTCTAGGACAAGAAAAAGTTGATTAACCCAGGTATCTTCTATCTTAGCTAGATAGATTGATTGATACACGTTGCCTAATTAATGTTAAAAATCTAGTTTAGATTTTTAGAGTCAACGCTAAGGCCGTTTGTCCACCACCACCGTCAGCTGACAACGAGATTATTTCGGACTAAAATATGATTAAGGCTATAGGTTTTATTTTCTAGCGACGTTGCTCTATCGTTGATATCGTCACCGTCATAAGCGGCGTAGAAAAAAATAAAACCTATATTATTTAACGGTGGTGGTACCTGATAAAACCTTTTCCAATTTCCTTGACTTTATTTTAATTTTTTTTTGAGGATTGTTGCATGATTTTATAGTGGCTATATATAGTCATGTGAGAGCTCTCGGGCGAGTGTATCGTGCAAGGGTTCCTCGCCCGAGTGCGATCATGTAAAATGGGAGAATTTGAAAGAGGGTTTAACGTAACCCGACCGTATCTGTTTCAACTTCTCTGATTATACATTCTCGCTTTAAGTACAATCCAACAGACCGAGAGTTGACGTTGACGAGACGAGAAGAGCGCACCCATTTACACTCTCGCGGTCCCGCTGTGTCTCGGCAAGAGTAAATAGCCGCCACCACGCCATAAGTGGCGCGAAAGTGGGGACTAATGCTCACGAGGTGGTAGGTTTATTATGAGGTTTAGTGATTAAAACAAACTTATTTCGCAACAACATTTATTCTGAATGTACACCCAAATTAATAAACTATTAATAAATGCACAACTTCAGCATTGTAAATCCTAACGTCGACAAACAGCAGAGGGGTGTTGATACTTTGGTCCCAATCAATTAGCTCAGATAAACAAAGGTATTACTTTAGCTATTACTATTTTATTAGGCCTTGATATTGTTAACTTGGGTCTTAGGTAAGGTAAGCTGCTGGGCAAATCTTAAGTGTTTTCAATTCCTAATTCGGAGACTTTATATTCGAAACTTTACCAAGGCTAATAATACAGAAATAACAATAATGGTGCGTTCAACTTAAAATCAACTGATGTTACAGTGCTTTTAAAATCAATAAATAACGGGATAATTTTTGATACTAAATTTGTTATATCGAATCCTTATGTTCTTCTAGTAAGGGACTCCTCGATCCCACGCTATCTCTGCCTTTCTTTAAGGCAAGGGTAGTGTGTGATGAGTGTCTCTATGCAGCGTCATATATTCGGCAGTTTTTCATGCTATTCGTAGAGCAAATCGTTCCTCATTTCGTCACAGGATATTGTTTATTAGGTCATAGAAAATATAATGTTACTCCAAACATTCTATAGCATCGCTGACTGAACACAAAAATAGGGTAACGGAACAGAAATGTAACAAGATAATATAAATTACTCAACAAACATCAAAATGAAACTTAATACAATTCCTGACAGGCAGATTGCAATCCAGTTTTCCTACGGTGGGTTTTAAATATTAGTAAAAAAGATATAGTTGGTTATTACATAATAGTCTTTAGTTCGTTGAAACAAGTAGAAAATAAGGAACCCGTAGGCAACTGAATTGAAACCCTTGCTTACAAAATGATAAAAAATAAGGATTTTAACAGTTAGGTATCAGCATAAAATTATGCATCCAGTTTAAAAGTCAACGGCAAGTGCTGGTAAGTGGTAATTAATGGTAACACACAACAGTCAACAATATATTCATGCTATTATTGCCGTCAATCATAACGAAAGGCTAACGCTAAGTGCCTATATTTATTTATACAATATTGCTTCTGCCGAAGTAGCCATGATCGATCGAAGTCACCCATCCTAATGTGGTCACATCGACAACTCGCTTGAGCAAAAGCACTACCTAGTCGATATGGATATTAAGTTATATAACGACGGTTTATATACATAATACTGTACCGACATAATCACACGTACTACACTTTTCCAAAGATGGCACAGTGATTAAATGCTATATTCTATTTCGTTTATGGGTTCCGTAGACTCGAAACGATCGTGTCCCCGTCGGAGAACCGGTAACGCGGACTGGCCGATCGAATCCATTGGTCGGGAGGTTCGAAGCCGGCGTATAAAAAGTTTTAGAAATTCCTAATTTATCAGTCTTTTGTCTTAAGAAGTTCCGTCCGACGGCCACGTCGTTTCGAGCGCGCACTAAATTTCCACCCTAAAATACCTGGAAGAAATATATCACTAAAGATCAGTTTCTTTCCTTCGCTACTGGAATACGATATATACAGCGGGGAGGTAAATTAAGTAACTAATTAACAGTTTAATATCACATAAGTACGCGTTCCGACTCCGCGCTTTCGCGCTTACACATCACTCGAAACGGCAGTCGATTTAAGCGGCACTGACCGGGGGCCGGGCTTTCATCTGATGGCGTGCGGGGGGCGGTATGGGGGCGGG
>JAOTAV010004918.1:0-30789 GCA_026546445.1 Cyclargus thomasi | reverse complement strand
CAATACACGACCGGTTTCGAAATACACCTGAAGATGATGTATTTCGAAAACGGTCGTGTATTGTTTATAAAATTGTTATAAATCATAAATTTATTTTGAAATAAATTTCCACTATATCTACTGCTAGTAAATATAGTGGAAACAGTGCAAGTAACAAGTGAGTTTTATTAATGTTGATTTTTTTTCTTGTGTGCGGTTTTTTGACACTAAACTCCTCTCAAACTCCTCCTCCAATTTTGCTGAAATTTTTTGTGTGTCCCCTGGAGGACTTAAGATTGGTAGATTCACAAACCGAAACCAGCAGGACTTTATCTATGGGTCCCGTTATTGTAAATATAGAATCAAACATGAGACATGCATATCAGTAACACAGCGGTGAACACCGTCCCCGTCAGCACACTATTCGTTAGAACTTACAGCGCAAATTACCACTGTGTCCCAAACAAAAGGCCTTCACTCAATTACGACTGAATACAAGGCTCAAACTAGGGTTGTCAATACAACAAAAGTTTAGCCGGACGTTCATGTAAAAGGCTGAAATACACATACAGCATCGAGAGACTGTGCCACCGGCACCGGGTTAGCATAGCCTTTTTCATGCCGATATTTCGGAGAAAGATAAGTGCAGTTTCTTTCTATGTGAAAATTTCTTATAACCGAGCATGGCGTCTCTTTTCGACTCAACTTTTAATGTCGACAAAAGTAAAGAAATTCCTTTCATAGCAACGGTAAAATTAAAGTAAATGTCAAAGGTTTACCAAAATAGTCGCCATGCTTGAACTAAAGACTTTTGATGTCGGAAGAAATCGAGATAAAAACTTTCCCATTCCGATCGCCATGCCAGGGACGTTAGAAAACTGCCAGTTTATCCCGAAAAAATGTTAAAATTTCTAAACTTTCGTATGTCTATTGACGCTAAATATCTAAAAAAGCATAACATAAAATCAGTCCATAGAATGTTTACCCAAAAATATCAACCGTGACTCTCATATTATTAAAAAGAACAACAAACTCTTGTATAGTACCACTGTATCGTGTAACGAAAAATTTACTGAATTAAAAAAGTCTACCCAGGACGCTTAGCAACCCTACTCGCGACTAATTCATTTGGTACGGATTTCTATTGATCACATCTACATTGATGACCGCGGACTTGTCAGCGAGATGCAAATGTGTTCCGTCTCTATTTTCAACACAACGAGAAAAGGGACAAACGACTATCCAATATTTCATTCGCACAGTAAATCGGTGAAACTATAACCGAGAGACATTTAGTTAAAAAAGGCATTAATTAATATAATTGATACTCGTGTTTATAAGGCCCGTTTTCAGTGGCGTGTCCAGATAATATTAAAATTAAAGTTTAATTAAATTCAAATGTAGTCCGTCCATTCAAATTAGAGAGTTGCGTATTCAAAACGCTTTTTACTTCGGACCCTAAGCGTTCTGACCGTAAAAGTTACTCGGGACTTGTGTTTGTAATTAATTCTCCCCTTCGTTAATTCTCAACTTCTAGTAGAGTGAAGGCGACAGTCTCAACTTCACCGCTACTTTTTTTATTCGATATCGTTTGTTTTTTGACGAAACTGTGCCATCCCTTTGCGCCCGCATATCGGTCCACGATCACAAGCGTTCCTCATCGTACACTTGTTCCTTTTGGATGTCACAGAATAAAGAGATAGGAATTATGCGGCTTTCATCCGTTGGCATATGAAGGGCTGGGAAAGTATAGAGGGCAAATACGAATATCGCATATACCCGTGAAAGTCAACGTCAACGGACGGTTTAGAAATCATGATGATAGATGATTTCTAAACCAAACTTCTTCTGAAAGAAGTAGACTAGTCGCCATTCAAATTCGTAAAAAAAGATATGTAGACGAACAAAATATTTCACTGACATTTATCACAAAAAAAAACAAATAATTCAACTGTCTGTACGAGCTCATAAATCGCTAGAACCAAGAAAACATTAAGATTTAGTACACATATCCGGGACACTTTATGCACCCATCCAAAAGTAGTTCACAGTGTTCACCCGCTATATTCATTACCGTTATATATAATGTAATTAAAATTCCTAACATAAAACATGTCGGGCGGGCACAGCGAGTCGGCGACAAATTCATTTAATTCCTAAGATGCCTTTGAAACTGAAACAAAACTTAAAAGTTAGTTTTATAATTGAAAAGAACTAAGCAATTATTGTTCTAAGGTTTCAGTTAGAGTTCGCCAAGTTTTTAATTTGGCTTTCACAATGGTCACATGGCCGTGTCAGCTATTTTTAACTTGGCAGACGGTTTTGAGTTTTGAGAGGAAGACGGTTTAGTTAGCTACATCAGGTATAATGTGCTCACAATCATGTGTAAGAACTTATTACACTAGTGATATGTAATTTTTAAGACTGGCTGTTACTTGGAAGGGCTATCTGAATTATACTTATCAGGCTAGTAAATAAGCAAATTCAGCAGAATAATACTGTAATATGAAACAGAAGAAAATGTTATGTGCAAAAAAAAAAGAAAAGGTTTTGGCTTGACTTGGCATCATATTCAAAATGCATACTTCCATACTTATAAAATTATGAGGTTATTATTTGAACGATTCTCTTTTTTAATCGCATTTTTCGCCTAAGAAAATATAAGTTACCTTCTAAATTACTAAGTCGGCCACAACTACACACGTCGAAATTATTGTATAACAGCCACTCTCATGCATCCAAAATGATTCTACATACAACATCTGTCAAAGTTGTGGATAGACTATCAGTAGGTGGTGAAACACACGCTTATTCTTATATCTTTTAAATATTATATATTGTGATAATTTTATTGAGTTTGTGTTTGTCACTGAATTCCTTGCAAAACGGTCATACCTACCATACCTAAAGAAAAATCTCGGGGCAGTGGAGTTGCGGGCATTATCTACTCATAAATATTTTTATAATTTCTATTACAGACCATGTTCTTCCGAATGGGAATGCAATGGTGACTTAATCTCTATAACATGTTTCTCAAGTAACATTACGGGACATACAAGTTTGTAGATATAACAAAATATGGCAATAGAGTAACGGATACATAAAAACCGTCACAAATGTCACCTCAGGGACTTGTGTCGCCTCAGAAATATGACGGCTCCATATTACCGTGTCTTTTTCATATATTTGTATATGTAATATGTATATGATATAAAACTTGCGTAACGATTTCTTTTAAATAAAACTGAATTGTTTTCAAACATCGGAACTAGAAAATAGGTGATAGTTAAACCAGAAAATATAAATAAAATTAGATGTTACCCGTAGCTCGGTTGCGCTAACATTAGCTTATCGCGCGGGAACCGTTCATTTTCCGAAATAAAAAGTGGCCTATGGCCTGTCTGGTATAGAGTTATTTTGAGTCCCCGCGACTCAAAATATCTCTATTTACCAGATTTCAGCGAAATCGGTTCAACAGTTTGAGCATGAAGAAGTTACACACACTATTGCATTTATAATATTACAATGGATTGGAACCGGTGGCAGGCGCCGTAGTCTCGACGTTCAGAAAGTGTACTTTAAGTACTTATTTTGAATAAAAAGATTTTGATTTGATTTGATTGTAAGCACTTTTTTGTACGCCTAATATCAATGCTTTGATCCATAACTACTAATTATGTAATTACTAGTTCTAGAGAAACTGTATACAGAAAAATTTAAGTTCATTTTTAAAATTGTATTTTTTCTTAATATTTTTATTAAAAAAATATTAGAATTTAGGCCACTCACGCTTATTGACTTCATCGTGGCAGAGAGCCTTCGTTAATTTTGTTTGAAGGTTTTTCAATTTGAAGTTAATTCGATTAGGAAAAATAACCCCATCCTGACCCTTATTACTTCGTTTCCGGAGGAAAATTAAAAAAAATCCGATTTGTTTATGTAACCGCATAAGAAATTAATTTAATTTTATTTGAACTGAAAATTAAGATATTTTACCAATTACCATTTTTCAAGATACCTTACCAATTTTTCGAATACAAGTTTTTACAAGAATATCGCTTTATCTGTTGACAGAACATTTATTTTAAAAATAAGTACCTAAAAATTTATATAGACTTAGAACTTACTATAACAAATATTCATACTGCACCAATACTGGTGGCCAATTTTAATTATAAAATAATCAGCCGAATCGATTCGGGTCAGCCTTTTGACAAAGCTGTGCGTATTTGCACACCAGCTATATTACTCTAAGGGTCTTTTTTACTCTATTATTACTCTATCTTACGGTCGCATGTGATAACCACAACTTTTTTGGCAGATTTTCCATACTTCATCTATCGGATCAGATCTGGATAGAATATCCGACACTCATCTGGAAGTGTTGAAACAGGCCCTAAGTATTTATTAGAGTATATTTGTGGCCCAAACCAAAACAGTTAGATCTGTGCGCCATTAGCGCGGGCGGGCAGCTATTGTTTTTTTGTCCCTCACCGAGCCCTTAGTTAATAACCCAAATGTCAACGGTACTCAATTATTTTAACCCCTTCTCGCCCTAATATCAACTTCTCTAATACTCGACCCCATTAATTTAGTTTATGTACTTTATGCCCTACTAGCTCATCCGATATTCAGTATGGTGCTGGTGGTCAATTTTGAATAATTTCAACGACCTTTAGGAATTTGAAATGATAAATGAAATAGAGTCTATGTTCCTTATTCTCACAGTTAAAAAAACATTTTGTGACAACCCGATTAATACATGTTACCATGTTTATTACATGTTATAAGACCAGGCTGAGAATATTAAAAAAATTAAAACTACAGGATGTAACAAAAGTAAGTCATAAAACTTTAAGAATCAAATGTGTTCCTGATATAGTGCTCACTGTAAAAGAGCAGCGCTGAAAGCGTAAAAAATTGTTCGTTATTAGATGGCTAAGCGTCCCAGCGACATGAGTTTGCCCATACAAATTGCAAAAAAAATTCGCTATCAGCGCTGCTATTTTTACAGTTAACTCTATATCAGGGACACATACGATCCCTAAAATTTTATCACTTACTTTTGTTATACCCTGTATATACGTCCGAAACAATTTAATTCACAATCGACAAAAAACGCACCAAACCAACACTTTCGTCTTAAACCGTTAATTTTTAACGAGCACATAAATCGAAGTGATTCCAATTACTTAGATATCGTTAGCTAATTGATTTTCAATATCATTAAAACAAAAACAGACATTGTAAATATAAACACCATCGAATAAAAGGTTTATTAATTAAACTTCGCCTATCTCGACGGATTCCTTTAGGCTTCCATTTCGGGAATTAGTTTACCTTTAATTTAGGTAAGCGCAGTCGACAATACTCAATAAAAGCAACAAATTCGACGCCGTTCTAACGTTAATCTATTAAGGCTTGTACACATTGGACGACTAGCCGTGGCGTGGTTGACGTGCAAAACTACAACTACACTGGGTAGATAGACCTTAGCTTAGCCACTATAGCGTAATTATACTATGGCGTGAGTCAACTGCGGCGTAGGTAAACTACAGCGTTATATCTTTCTATGGAAATCTACAGCGGTCCTCTACTACGATGTAGCTCTACAACGGCGTAGCTCCACTACGGCGTAGCTCGACTACCGCGTGGCTCTACTATAAGCGTAGCCCCACTATACTGTAGCTGTGCTACGGCGTAGTTATAGTACGGCATAGCTTTACTACGCTTTAAGCTAATACGTGACATTAATGCGTCGTAGCTCCACTACGTCGTAGCTCCACTACGTCGTAGCTTCACTACATCGTATTTTTATATTAGTATTCTGAGGTTAAGCGATAGTCAACAGATAAATAATGGTGCAGAAATACTCAGAAAGTGAACATCAGCCATATATATTACTATCCGACAAAATTAAAAATAGAAAAGAACATTAGATAGTGTCGCGTAGTGCGAACACACTTATAATCTTTAATAATAATCAGTATTGATAAATTACAAAACGCCGCTACGGCCACAATGGATCGACAATTAGTTGATAGCAAATTAGTGTTATTGTACGTTATCGGTATCGAAAGCATATTTGCAGTTGATTTAACATTTACGACCAAAACAGATATTTCAAAGTTGTTAGTTACAAGCCGTATCGCAAGTAAGGATTAGATAACTTTAACGTTTTTTTTTTAATAGATAATCGGAAACCAGAACTTGGAAAAATAAGAATAAAAATTTTAGGCTGTGTTCGCGTATTAATATACATCTCTATATATTAATACGCGAGCGGAAAACTTTGTACCCCTTTTAAAGAAAGACTCGTAGATGTAGAAGCATGATACTTGATTATGCAGGAAGAGCGTGGAATACCAATATTTTTTTAAAACATATTTTTAATAAATAAAACGCTACGCACACTATAAGACGCGCACAAATTTTGACATGACACAATAATTAGAAACGAAACACTCTTCTGTATGTACGGTCGACGTGTATATTTTCTTTAGTAAAATTTAACGGCTAGGTAACGAAACTTAAAATTACAGTTTTAATAGTTTAATTTCGACCACAGGCCGACCTCTAGTACTTTTAATGGTGTCAAACGAATCGCCTGTTCATCTTTATTCATAAAAACAACGAAGTTTTATCTAAAAAGCCGACAAAGAATACCTTTGTGCTGCGTTAATATGTTAAGTCCGTGACCGTACATAATATACGTGCTAAGAAGAGAGCAGGCTAGAGGGTAAAGACACATAGCAGGCAAAACTTTATTTAAGTCACCGTTCGAATACCATACAATCATACCCGTTTGATTGTATGCATACGAAATATAAAATTTTAGCATATTTGTAATAATTATTACTTTTTACCGCGACTGTGCCCGCATAAGTAATGTTAAAAATATCTTAACAATTATATTGTGTATAAAGCCGATTTCCATAGAAAGACATAATCTTATATCTTTCTATGGAAATCGGCTTTATAAACTAAATAAGATAAGAGATAAGATGTCAATAGCACGGGATACCGTGCTGTGTGTGTAATATTATTGCTGGCGTGTGAAGCGCTCAGTTTTAAAGGCACCTGTCACACTGGAGACAAAAGAGAGCAAAGAGGGAACTTCCAGCATCAGACCAATTTTCCACACAATATCACGCTAAAGTTGCACCATAAGAATCCCATAATTTACTTTTTATGGGCATAACTATATTTTTAAGGAGAATCTATTTGGGCTTGAACCTTTAAATAACGTACATTCTGAAGTTTTTAAGCTTTGTTGGTACAAAGGATGTACAGTATGCAAATATTGTTATATAATATAGTCGTACAAAGTTTTGTTTTACGTATATAAACCGTTTTATTAATAACCGTTCAGTGGTTTTATCATGATTGAATGACAAACATCAAAACAAACAAAATATATCAATTTGTTGATTGTTAATAAATTTAACAAATTAACGAAACTTTTAATGTAATGCTAGTTTTTAATAAAAAATAGGTAAAGTACTAAATACAAACACATCATAAAGTTTATTCTCGTACGCTAAGCCCGTTTTGTTATCTTTCGGATAGATCTGCGTACCAAACAAAACGTAACTTTTTCGGCCATGTTGTTATTGTGAAAATACCCACAAAGTTCTGGCCTCACCGAAGAGAGCAGAAACTAAAACAAGCCATACATATTGTAAGCAATACACAAGCTGAAAAAACTCTACCCAACTTTTTATACTACTTTTTTCTGACCCTTTTTACTCGTTAGTCTAAAACGCACACTTTTTATTCAATTCTATATACTACTGGCAATATCAAAAATCCGTTATTGTATAAAGCACCTAGACAATGAAAGGAATGCCAAACGTGTAGGCAACGTATGAAATATTTTTTATTTTTCTTTTCTTAATGATATTTAGGGGGCCGTCCTCCATTCCGAATAGGAATAGAGGATTACGGAAATTATCACCGGTAAACTCACTCACTGAACGAAACACACACAGCAAAACGCTGGTTCACGCCAGTTTTCTGTGAGGCCGTGGTATCTCTCCGGTCAAACCGGCTCATTCATATCGAAGCATGGCTCTCCCATGGAAAAACTTCCTAAGACATGCTATTAAATTTTCACTATCCCCGCTTACTCGCTTATGAGAAATTCACAATATTTTACCAATAACCTCCCCTATAAACCTCTCTCTGTCCCTTATTAATCAAAAATCTTTTTCCATCTGCCGTCTCTCTCTAATTCTATTGGTGTTTCGCTCGCTCACTAATCAGAAGATTACCAGAGCTGTCAGGGTGACAAACGTAGCGGCTTCCAACTTCGAAGCACACATCTGACAATATTTCAGATAGATAATGCGGGCTATTTCTCTGCGAGGCGACAGTTGCTGTTCTATTGACTCACTCTGAATATTTGGTATGGATTTTGGACAGTGTAAGCTTATTGAATCAACAGCGATGCTTTGGATATTGGTTGCATTATTGCACATTATTTTGGATACTTGATAATGTTTGTTGTTCTAAAATAAACAATGCCTTCAAAACTTTGAAATACGTTTAAGACATCAAAAGCGTGAAATATTAGAAAAATAAAAAATATATATATTTACAGCTTTATTACTACAAAAAGATTTACATTAGTCGATCAACTTTCAATCTACATAAGTAATTTAACATTGTAATTAACAATTACAAGGACTATTAATATTTGTTATGATCTTATCGAGTTGTCGTTTGGGTGGTTTACATAACTGCTCGATCGAATCGTTTACATGGCACGCCAACTTCAGATATAAGTTTACCTTCTGTTTACTTTATATTGTAAACTAAGTACTATACAAAGCGATTCTTTACACAGAATAAAAGGTTATTTTATCTGTATATTATAACCTTTTTTTAATTAATAGCTCAAGGGCAGAAATTAATTTATAGGTATTTTAGGTAGCTTGAATTTTTATTTTTCTCACGGTAAATGTTTGGTATTTCAAGTGTTTTATTTTTTTTTTCGCGTCGGTTTTGGGTGGGTTATTACCCCGTTTTCCGGCCTATTCGTTCCACAGCATGGCTCTCTAATAAATTATATATTCTACAACACTGAATGTACCACTGACCTTTACTTTATTTAGTTTTGACCTTTAGAGGAATCTATTCCGTAGCAATAACTTTTAAAACAAAAAGTAAAACATATTATTTTACTCCTTTTTGCATTGATTTTATGTTGCTGGAAAACCTTTCTTGGCTAAGCTATTAGTAAAGTTTACCTACTTTTATTAACTTAATTTACTAAGAACTTGTTACTAAAGCAATATTACATTATAAATGAAACGTAGGGCCTATAAAGCTATACCACAACTCTAAAGTTGCATTTTAATTGCAGCAACTAATTTCAATTTAGTAAATATCAAAACGGGAGCAGTTGGCAGATGTATTATGTAGGAAATTGAAAGAGAGCTAGATGACGGACCTACGTGATTTGATCGGAATATATTAATTCCATGTAAGTCGTTAACCGTCGGCTGGGTTAGAGATAACCCGGCCAAATTACTTAGATCGACAATCTGTATCTCTTTCAACTTCTCTGATCGTACAATGACATGTATACCTGACATAGGTATACATGTCATTGTACGAGGAGGTACTGAAGTGTCATGCAGCCTCTATATAATCGGCGATGTTTGTTGTTCGTTATTCGGCACGATCATCTTGCAAACGTAGCGTAGTATATAGTCAAATCACCAACCAGCGAATATAGACGAATATCGGCGAGAAGAGGCGAGTATGCGATTTCACGACACGATTGTATATACCTATACACAATCGTGCTCGCGTGTCTATGTCTGTATTCGCCGATCACGAATAAGAACCATCGCACCAGTTAATATCAACACACACAACAAAAACCTTCGAATATATGCTATTTTCTTCCCATGAAATTGCAACAATTCTTGTAGCTTACCTATTTCATTATCTAGCTAGTGTATCTGGCTATACACCAAAGCCACATTATTTTAATTTTAAATAATTTTTCTGGGCCTAAAACGATCATTTACTCAAAAATCCGGCAGATTTTTAAATGTTAGTTACCCGCTTCTTCCCTTCTGTTTTCAATCATAGCTACACTACAGTTACAAAAAGATAAAGTACTAATAAACGATAGTCATACAACAATATTATTACAATAGACTATATATTTTTGTATAATTACTAGCTGACAACACAAACACAGCTGCGTAACATTCATCACAATATAACGGCCACATGCCGACAGTAGCGACTAGCGTGTCATGCGATTACCGTTAACGATAATCTCTCGATTTTAGTTTATTACCATTATGTCACTATCAAATGTGCTAACTACAAACCAGATGTTGCCCCTGATTTCATGCGTGCTAGAAATTCTTTGGAGTTTCCAAGCACACTAGTAGGCGTAGCATGGCGACCGAGAAATCGTTTCTTTTCACAGCAGGATAGACAAAATGGCAGATGGATAAAGAAAATCTGTCAATGTATTCCAACTATATGACATTTTGTATATTCTTCGGTCCCCATGTTAATCTCCTTAACCGTAGTTTGGCCAGGCGTAAGCGGCACTTTGTGGCTCTGTTTTTAATATAGCAACACATGATTTTCGGTCGCGTGATTTCGGGTCTTATTATGTGTGGTATCAGCCAGATGCGTCTGAAAAGGCCACTGTACTTCCACCTGGTGCGTTAAAATACTTAGTCCTTTTTCTCAACACATTCCGTTATGAAGATAGTTAAAAATAATCCCAATTGCAAGCAGGGAATTAGGTGGTTGTTTGGCTAGTATACACATGATACACCCTTGTTTTCTTCCGAGACTTTTCAAGATTTTCGTGTCGCGAGTTTCTTTGTGCGTTAAGAGCGCTTGGCACATAAAAATAACAATATTTTTATGAATTCGAAACGGGGAATTATACCTTTTGTAACATGTTACTTTAGCAGTGAAAATAATGATGCTTGTATATAATTTTAAATCTCGATTAAAAGTAATGAGTAAGAAAAAACCTTACCGTTACCGTCGCTATTATGGTCATCCATACGAAACGTAAAAGCATGACGTTTGTCTTTACATTTTCATGATATAACTGTTTAACCTATGTAATATTGAAAAGACATAATTATAAAAACCAATAGAAGTTATAAGCATTACATAAATATGAATAAAATGTGTATACTTAATATTGAATCGTAGTGCAATAGCGAGATGCGAGAAAAGTTTTATTGCGAACAACTCCTGCAGAGTAAAACTGAAAATAAACATTTTTTCCAACAAAACAGAAGCGATTAAGAAACTGAAAGTCATTAAGCAGCTTGCATTTAAATGTTTACTATCTACGGACATCAATATTTATTTTCATACTAAGTACCTACGAGCTTCATTGGGATATTACTATGAAAATTGCACCTCAAGTTTTTTGTAGGAAAACATTTAGATTAAGTGTTTTTATCACAAAGTTATTGGAAATATTTTTAAAAATTTTTACAAGTTACCCTCTATATAAAATACAAAGGACCAGATCGCATAGTAATTATGGTTAAAAACTTCATATAAAACGTCAAAATTTGTGTACATTTTCGCACCAAGTTATTTAGATCCGATAATATTAGGGTAGTCTGAAGACTACCCTAATATTATCGGATCTAAATAACTTCAAACTCCAGAACACCAAACTCCAAAGTGTAGGTTTGGGTTTGAAACCCAAACCTACACTTTGTAGTTTGGTACCGCTTTGTCACAAGCTTCCTACAAAAATACTTGTGTAACACACCAGTGTTGATGCTCCGTACATACTTAAACATTTTGCCGTAACATTCACGTTTACGTCTTCACGTTCCCGGTTAATGTATAGCCGATATAAAGGAGCACTCCCGAAGATGGTAATATAAAACACCTATCAGGAGGGATTTCCATAATTGAGCGCCATTCGGGATGTTTGTTTCAAGTTTATGATTGCAATTTATGCGTGCCCGCGTTCCGCGTTTTTCCCTTGTATTTCGAGTACACATTTTTTCGTAACACGCTTTCGAGTTCGTCGATCTATTTGCGTTTCATCTTCTCCTACGATGTTTTTAATAAATTAAATTTTATCGAAAATGATTTCCCCGAAAATAAAATTAGACAATGAGTTCTTATGTTTTTATATGTTGTATCAAAAAAATAGTGTTCCACAAGTGACAGGAGTTGGTCTCAATGTTTTTATAATACACATCAGCGATTAAACGTCTGAAAACACATATTTAAATAAACAGAACCGTCCTACACATATTAATTAAACGCATTAATCTAATCAGAGTGCGGCGCGAGATACGAAATTAATTAAAGCGAAGTCACTCGCATTACTCTTTCATATTTTATTCGCGGCAGATCCTCTATCCGACAAGCGGCGGAGGACAGCACATTAACCGGGAGACAAGTTGGAAACGGAATTTCATTTCAATTACGTGAACGAACGAATTTAAATAGAACGCCAAGATGTGCCAGTTTACTTAATCCGCGTTCTTTAATGCGATCGAGGATATTGGAAACACTCTCGGACGTTAAACGTTCGATATTCATAAACTTTTTCATAGCCAAAAAAAAAACAAAAACTCTATTTCCGTTCAATTCTATTTATACAATGAGCTCCGAGTTTTCATTACGAAACACTCTGTGCTAAATATTATGCAAATGCTGCAAGTTGGTTTAAAACGAAATTCTTTTTTAGAATATTTTCATCAAATGTAATATGGAATATTGTCAATGTTAATGGATCATCTGGGGAGTAAAATTGAGATAAAGTATTTAACCAAAGCGCTATAGTAAAATAATTGAACACAATCTTCTACAACCTCGGTTGGTTTCCTCGTGTATTCGGAGAGTGAGGTGGCAATTAATCCAGTTAATATCATAAATAACCACCAATGCTGATGATAATTTAATTACGAGCGTTGTTCAGAGTGCAGGTATTAATGGATTTACGCTAAACTAATTATTAATTTACTAAGTGGCTATTAGCTTAAAACGTTATAAGCCCAGATGTCCCGACATACATAATTTATTATTTCATACATTGTGTTTAAGGCTTGAAAAATATTTTGCTTTAAAAAAGTTTCCGAGGGCGGCACATATTTAAGCGTGTTGAAATCCCCTTGCTTTAAAACTCATTTAATCTACAAGTTATCATGCGACAGATTTACCGTCAAAGTAAAAATCGCTACAATTTTAATGCCGCGAAAAAATGTGGGCTGTATTTTATGTGAGTATGGCTGAAAGAATTACTTGTGTAAAGTGAAATTTTTGACATAAAATGTGCTTTTCGTAGTGACAAAAGTAGTTTTCAGTTAAAGAAGGCAGAAAAATATTCAAAAATATTTTCTATAACTTTTATAGAATTATCGTAATGGATAACGTTCATTGATCAAAGCAAATTTAGATAGGCGACGACGTCTGGTAAATATATATTTAAGACACAGTCCTAATGGAACCATAACTATTTACTTGTATATAATATCGTGACAAAATTATATGTGAACGTAGAAATTCTCGAGATAGTAAATATAATAGTAATTATAAGCAAGTTTAACAAGAAAAAATGATAAAACGTGAACATTCGAAACGTAACAAGACTATAACACTATAAAACGTCGTAATAAGGCAGTAACACATAAAACAGTGGAATCTGGCTAATTAAAAGCAATAAGACACAGTAACGGCCGCCGGGGAAGCCAAACGTTTTAATAAGGGAACAGCTTTTGGGTTCCTTCCAAACCGAAACTGATGTCAATTATTATCTCAGAGATACAAATTGGATGGAAATAAGTTTGGAGCGCGATCTTCGCTTAAATCTAGTGCAAGTGGAAATGAAACTTCGTTTAATGGCGTCATAAATCAAATTCACGCCGTAAATATTAACTGAGACTGAAATATGAAAATAGTAGTAAATTATGTTACCAAGTTTAATTATTCTTCTGTCTTAGCGAATTAAAAGTTAATAAAATAAATCAAAATATATTTTCCTATGTTTGTCAATGAAATAAGTTTATACAGGTTGAAATCTATTAAGGTCTGATGATGTCGAAAAAACCAAGCCAACTGATAGCCTCTAGAATGTAGATGTATACAACAAAATCCGTGAGCGAATTCGTTCTGATATACTCTGTTATTGAGATTTCATTAACCTCACCGATCCAACTTACCAATGACAAACTATCCGGCAACATTATCATAACATTATGAATACATCTGAGGTCCCAAATGATTAGCACTTTACAAACTCGCGCGAACAATGTAGTTGGAAATTCCCAAGTTCCGGCGAAAGCATGTTAGGTTGAATAATTAAGCGATAAATCTGCCAAAAGTATCGCACCTCCAATTAGTCCGTTGTTTTCTTTTGGCTAAGCGCAACTCTTTGTCTTCATTACGCCGATGTTTTATCTAAAAAACCTTTTATCGGGCTCGTTAATAGTATAATAAATGTTGAACCGGCCTCGGCTTAACGAAATACGGGCTACGTTTTGCGGGTCATTTTTTCAGAGTAAATAAGCCAATGGTCGTTCTGACGGCTAGTACAGTGATTTATTAAAAGAATCACAAAATATTTTAAGTATAGTAATCTTATTTTTGTCTGTGATCCCATCATGTCTATTACGTAACTTAAAGCTGATTGTTAAAACGAGTCCAATAAAATTATAATTCCAAACTACTGGAGAGCATATTATACAAAGTCTGTTTAAAACGTTACTTTTCTGTTAAATTCGTAGTCAGATTAAAAAAAAAATTAACTACTCAATTGTACTAAAACACTTCTCCAGAAAATTTGAAACGTTTAAGGAATCAAATACCATCTGAAAATGGCATAGGTTTAGGTATATGCAGGGCTTCAGCAGTGCGCTCTACGTGAGCTAGAGTTAGAAGCACGCAATCGTGCGTGCACGGAATTCGGTATTTCTGAGAACCCACAGCACCTATAGTCCATTTTTGATATTAGAAAATGATTGTTTTGTCGTTGATAAAAACCTATATATCTGTGAGGAAATTTCTTAAAAAGTAAGTTTAGTAATAAGCCTTAAAATTGTTAAGAGATTAAAAAAATATATTTCGGAAAACGTTGTATTCGATTGTAATATTTGTTTAATATTCATTTCATTGAAACCCATATTAATTTTCATTAATTTCATTTTCAAATTAATATCACATAATGATAATGAAACTATAATCTGCTCTTAGTTCCACGCGACGCTTATTAATTAATTACCTAAACATTAATTTCCAATTGAATTTTAACAATACAATTCTATTATTATCATTTAGATATATTGAAGCATTAGATTGGAAAAACCTTGGCTAAAATAATATTATCGTCGATCAAAATAATATGTTGGCGGTTGTAATTTATATTACAGAGAGTTTAATATTTTATTAATCTCATACCAAATTGATGCAATATACTTTCGTAACAATGAGTACTCATTATGATATTATTAATTAGTGCCTGCAAACATTTAAACAACACGATCGGATGTTACTATAAGAAAGGTTTAAATAAAATGAGTCCCTTAATTGCTTTTTCTAATTAGAATATATATCATACAATAGATATTTTCGACGGCAAAATTAAATTAAAACCATCCCATACGAGTATGTTACTTTCATTCAATTTGATATAACCATTCCTTGGACTTTAAAGTGTCTCTTATTAAAAAATTAACAAAATACAAATGCAAACCGCTCAGCCGATTTTGTTTATGTGTGCATGGAGAACATACAGATATATCGACACAGACTATAATGTTAGCATGGATTTTGCAAACTAAGAGTAACATGACTTACGATGGCTCTCGCCCAATGGCGCACTGATTAATAATTTACCACTCTACCTAGCATCAGTATGTTTCCACTCTCTCTCTCTCTCTTCGGGTCAGTTAATGCAACCATACTTCAAACACGACGGGTATTATCCTCCTGTATTTAGCACCGATGTCAAAAAGAGCGCCATACCATACGATTAATTTACTAAAAAAGCCCAGTGACAAATATTTGCGTAATAAATCTGGTGGCGACCGCCGCGCGCGGGCCCGTGATCCCCAGACCCGTTGGCCGTAATTTATTGTCATCAAAACGAGATATATGTTGTCAGTACATCAGTCTTTGTGTTTAAATTAATTTAGAGGAGATTTTTATGGAGTACATCACCTATCCCAACAGATAACCCGCGTTATGTTAAAGAAATCATCACAGTGTTTGTGATTTGTATGGACAAGCGACCCCGCAACGTAGGCTTTTTCTTGTAATTTACAGTATAATGTTCTCTCAGCGCTGCTATTTTTACAGTTCAATATATAGGACGCAGACACAAACTTAAGTATTATCAGTAATTTTTGCTACACAAACACACACAAAAATTTCCATACCTTTATTTTTTTGTAAGATTTTGTTATACAAATTTACCAAATGAAACCTAACCTAGTGACTATCAAAAAACTGTATCTAGTGCGAATATCATATTATTTATTAAGTCTAACACTTTGGAAGCCATTATAAATGGACCGCGGGAAAGGAATCTTCAGACGTGATTTATCATCGACCGTACCACAAGACCAAAGTATTCATGACTACTCTCTTATTTATAAGCTGAACACCGCCCTAAAGAACTATAAGGTTTTCCTTATAAACGACAATCACACTGGTATCATAAATGTGACAGTTTGTTTCTTTGGATGTTTGTGTTATGAAATGAGAAACGCGGGAGTTTTTTTGTATGATTCATGATCAAGTAATGAAATTGCCACCCATAATGAAACGATTGTGCCACCTAATTCATCATGATGTCATCCACACAATATTACCGACCATCATATCACAAACGACCGTCAAGTGTTATTCACTACCATTAGCTCGCGGCTTCGCTCGGCATTGATATCGATAGACACGTAGCCCACGTCATTCTCCATCCTTTAAACTCAAAAACCAAGTCGACCGGTCGCGTCGTTAGGGTATGGAGGAAAAACAAAAGAACATGGATCTGATGAGGTGAAAACGCTCAAACGGTCCAAGGCCGTTTGTCTTCCATCGGTAGTCACCGTCTCGTTGACTGTATTATTTCGACTCAATATAATGTATAGAATAGAATAGACTTTCTTTATTGCAAGAATGAAGTTACAAAAAATCTTAACATATTACATGATATAGTTCTAGTACATTCTGTCATGCAGATGGAGTGCAATTGAACATAGTAGTATAGACCAATTTATTGTTTTTTTTCTTTATAGTGAAGTGAACTTAAATAACATTATCATAAATTAGAAGCAGTATCATTTTTTACTAATTGTCATAACATAATGTATGATTTACGACGTAAAGTTCCATCTTGTACACCACTAGAGAGCAGCGACGACATAGGCGCTAAACCAATGTCGGTAGCAAACAAAGCTTGTAGCCTAGATCGTAAAGTGACATCTGTCTAAAATAATCTCGTTGACGGTAACTGCGCGCGGTGGACAAACGGCGTAACGCTCTAACACCCTATCACTCCGTATGACAGCTCATTACCAGATATCGGGAGGGGCTGTTAAATTTCAATTGGCGTATGAAGTTTATCGATCACCGCGCCCGGTCATGGGGCAGAATTAATTGAGTAATACGATGAGTTCAACGTTATGGCTAATATTGTGGTGAAGTGAAAACTTACCGACGCAGAGAACACTTACTTCATACAGGAAACTCTTTGATGGTCATGTGTCTTTTGATAACAATTTATGTATTCAAAAGACATCATGATTAATTGAAATGAATTGATAAATGTGACTTATGCGAGTCAAAAAACTTTTTACAACCTCTATGATATGATTAACCCTAAACATTTGCAGGCTTCGCTTTTAAACGAATCGAACGTTTCAAGAACCGTTGACCAAACGTCCAGATCAGGCGTATTCGGCCATCTTGTCAAACGCAACAACGCAATGGTTCACTAATGGCGTTTTAATAGGCGCAGCTTTGAGTCAAACGTTCGGAGTTGCCCCTGTGTAGCAGTGTTGCGGCTCCATGGGATTTATAGTCCCGCGCTATAGGCCCGCCACTGCAAACATAAATTCGCTCCAAAATCCAACGTTTGCCCGTTACATTTCAGATTCGCTTTGTATTTTTGGACGGTTATTGCGTTGACTACTAATTTTGGGAGTAACTCGCATTGAATTAATGGCCATCTTACAGGTTTGGCGGGTTTACGTCGCGGGTACCCGCTTGACATTTATAACATTATCTTGTACGTGTTCTAAAATAATTAAACAATAAACTATTTATTATAAAAGTGATCTACATTCCTGATATGATAAATTCAAACCTGAAAAATATGTCACTTATAAAATGATTTTGCAAAACTCAAAATTGCTACACACCTTTTTTCGATTTGGCAAAACACCTGAGCATACAATATGTAACACTCACTAAACGAATTAGATTTTCCATATCGCTTTGTTATTAAACTCAATATATATTAAACTCGACAAACCTTTTCTCAACTCATGAAAGCGAACAATTATAGTTTTTGTCGTGCTCAGCGCACATGGGATAGGGCAATCAGCGCACATAACTCGATATTGTTTACTAATGGCAGTAATGCACCCACTTCCTAGAACTGTGGACTAACTAAACTAATAAGAGCACGGCTCGATGTCATCGGCGACGAGCTAAAATAATGTCTGCTGTTACTGAGGGTGAGGCTTTATAATTTCAAAGAATGTATTGCACAGCTTGTTTGTTGTGTCTTTAAAATAAAACCACTCAAGTTTGTATTAAATTTTAAGCTGTACTAAGTATAAATACGAGAACTAAGGTTTCTCGTGAAGAAAATTCTTCTAAACACTAACTAAGGTGTAATGCGTTCTCCCAATATTGTCGATAGCACGGCTACCCAAATACAAAACCTAGTAACCCCTGATTTTTTCTATAAAAACGTAATTTTGCATTTTTGGACTAACTACATATGTACCTACAACCCCTAATTCAGAAACATCCCTTTTTTATATCAATTATCGAAAAATAATTTAAGCAAATCGAAGTAATTTGTAAAAAGTATAGGAGGTGAGCATTGCTGCTCAGTTGTTTTGGTCTCTCCTGGACATTTTTGCAAATCCGACTTATTAGGTTTTGATTTTCAACAGCCGAGCAGTCGTTAACCCTTTGTCAAATTTCTATACAGACCGCGGTCTGTATAGAAACGTCAACAACAAAGTGACAACACGACACACAAATAAAAAGTTAAGAACCATTCTATCGTTCTTAACATAATTACGAAGCTAGAGAAAAACTCCTAGTCCTCAAGTATGATATATGCTGCTTTTCTTTGTAAATAAATCCCATGCGAATACTTTTATATTCTTTGTATAACTTAGACTTCATTACAAAGTATAGTTGACTTCAAATCTCAAATTCTCTCGTGACTCGGTATTCAGGGAGCGGCGCGCGGGCTGGCGTCTTTACGTTTAGAGCGATAAGGTTCAGAATGGCGCAGCAAGCGGAACTGGGGTTTAAATAGTTAAAGCGAATTGTGCAACATACGAATCTAAAATGTCTCAACAGTTCCCTATTCTATTGTGCGAGTTATGCACCAGCACAAGATCTCAAGTGCTGTGGCAAGTTAAACGAAATATAAGAATGTGTTTGTTACGATTTAATACTACAGTGTTTGTGTACATTATGTTTCCACCGCACGCTCGACATATTGGATTTTTAGTCTGTTTGCAAAATTCAAACTTCAGAGTACAGTCACAAGAATACAATTCTTTAAAATATAAGTATCCCGTGTCTAAAAAAAATTAACTCGCTATATCTCTCATAATATAATTACTATACAATAAGTACTTTTAAAAACAACTCGTATACAAACAATAGGAAATGCCGTCAGGTGTGGCGTAACTTGGTCAGTTTATAACTAGCCCAATCAATCATGATCAATTCTGGCTTTACATGACTCGTTAAATCGCGAAGTTACATCTCTATAAATTTATATCTCTTATTAAAATATTATTTTATGTGTGTGTAAAGGTATAAATTCGCGGTAAACATTATAATTGAATAAGTGAAATGCAAGATGCGAATATGCTTGGTTTCCTTGTAAATTGTTAACTATTTTGCTTGTTGAACACGAGTATCAGAATTTTTGCTGTGCCTTCAAGAATATACTTAAATGAAGAGTCAGAATGTTACAACAAAATTTCATCTCTAGCTCAATCACTATTAAATACATCGCTTATAATCTTAGAATCTGCTTTCTGCTTTGCAAAGCACAAGAAATAAGCAAAAAAATTTTTGAACCCGTATAACGAATAGATTTGAAATTTTTATTCAGCAATCGCTTAAAACAATATCAAGTGAGACGAAAAGATTGTATTTCTCTGAGCTACGTTCGTTACTATAGTAGGGGAGCCCAAGAGGGGAATTTTGGATTTACTTGAGCGTGTCAGATAAAGCTAATGTAGACTTTCAATCTCTGATTACCATAGTATAAAAATCAGATTTCTTAGTTAGTTCGGTACTTAAAATGTTATTTTTAAGTACCGAAATGTCGTCGAAACCGTCGAAAGTTGTTGTTTGACCTACCGGCATACTCTAAATAAGCAATCAATCGACTTAGTTTTTGGCATAGACTTAATTAAAAGGGTCAATGGTGACAAACTTTTGACCAAGATAAAAACACAATTTTCCCAAAATATTTGCGTTTTTACGTGATTTCTGAATTCTTCGAAAGCAAAACCGCAAGTAAAGGCATGTACTTTTTATTGTAGAGTTACATAGAATACAGCAATCGACATCAGACACTGAACACACATGAACGTTCGCTTTGTAGTTTGTACACTGCACAGTGAGTGCAGACAGTAGTAGAGACATTTTAAAAGTTACAACTCGTTACAAGAGTGTTTCCTTGAATGCTTATAGTGTTTAAAACGAAAAACAAGCTGAGTGCCCAAAAAAAGAAAACCCGACCGCAGGAACCATTCCAATTCAAAAAGCAAGTATGTATATTTCTTTCAATTTAAATAGCGAGCATGTATATTTCTAGTATGACTATTTAAATCCCTTCATTTTAATATCCTTCTCCTTAATTAACCTTAATTTTTTGATTTCAAAAACCGCCATTTTGATTTTGCAATTTTGATTTTTAATGTACCCAGTGTCACTTGCGCTATCAAAACGAATCTAACGATACCTCATACGCTAAAATCTACCAAGCCGTTTTAGCTGTGGAGCGTGCCAAACAATTATACATACATACATAAAAATCTCGAACAACGTAAGCCTCCCTCTGGCGCAGTAGGATAATAAATAAGTAGACCATTTATACTAATAAAATGTATGTTTATTTGTGTGTCCTTCCGTCATGTCCTAATGATGCAACAAGTCCATATGATTTTGGGCATAAACTTAGTTGAAAGGATAGAGTGTAAGGCTTATTACTTTAGTCTTAATAAAAAACATAATGTTCCTAGTTTATTTTAGTTTATATTCTAAATATAATCTATCCAATAACTCCATTGGCGTAGCACTTAATATTCATATTATATATGTAGAAATTCATAAAACGTACAATAAGTATAGTTTTTATGGCACTTAAAATATATAATAAGATATAATACCTATACATATCAAAGTTATACATCTAATTATTTTTAATAGACAAAATTAAAAGTAACAAAGAATAAAGTACACAAAAGTTGCGACTCAACAAAAATGAACGAATCCAAGTCCAATAAAAGTGTATTTTCTCCTTACACAATCATCTGACCCCAAGATTCGTAATAATTATAAAACTTTTCCTTCTACCCGAGTCCGTTTGTTATCGAAAGAACCGCGTTTAAGGTTGAGTCTGAGATCCGATAACAAATATATCGGTAACGACGCGGCGAGGTGTAGAAATTGTTACAAATTGCGTCAAAGTGTTGGGAGCAAGTATTTATTTATCAGGCGGTTCGTGCGTGGCCGCCACGTTCGCATTTTTCACTTACCTTAGGGCATGTTCACATTGCAAATTATATTTTTTTTTTGTTACAGATTTTTACAGGTTTCAGTTATAATAATCGATAAAACTACTCTTGTCAGCGAATCATAATGACATGATGAATATAAAATACGTCCGTCTGTTGTGTAGTCTTACGATTTTTTTAGCGAAGTATGGTCTGCCTTGATTGGTCTGCCTTGAGTTCCGGGAAATATATATGACAGACTTTATCAAGTAAAACTTACAAACTTAACAAAAACTTTAGTTTCCTACGCGAGCGAAGTTGCGAACAATATCTAGTCACGTTACAAAGTCCACGTCTGTTTCTTCAGGTCATTCTTATTCCATTTTGACTTGGCAATAACCATTTATAACTTTAAAATTCTCTCCAGAATTACTTTTAGGAGCGTTCGGCGCGCCTCGAGTAATGCCCACTATTTCTATTCGCAGTCAGTTCCCAGCCAGTTGTGTTATGAATTATAAAGCGAACTCATATCGTCTAAGCGACATAAATTCTAAAATTAACTGCATTCGACTTTATTATATTACGTGTAGGTTGGAGCAGTCACATAGATACGGGCCGAGTTTTTAAATAAATCTTTACTTAATGCTAAAACTAGACTTTGCCTGCGGCGTTGTTCGCGATTGCAAGTATTTTTATACAAACTTTCATCTCCTATTTTATTCCCTTGGTCGTAGAATTTTTCAAAATCCTTTCTTATCAGGGATACCTACTGCCTACGTCATAACATCGACCTGTATGTCAAATTTCATTCCGATCCGTCCAGTGGTTGGTGCTGCGCGTTAAAGCATACGTCAGTCAATCACCTTTGTGTATTATATATTTAGATCAACTGATCTTCAACTATAGATATAGCTTGAATAGCTCATATTCATATTAATGTTTTAGAGAGAGTATATTATACTTTGAGACATATAACATATTTAAGCTATCTTTTCGTACCCTTTAGTGTCCTGTACAGACCTTGACCGTATACGCCTTCGGGGGTAGAGGGACTGACATGAACGATTAATGGTCCGAATATATTATATAAATAGTATTGAAACTGTTTTATCAAAATAACACTAAAAGAGTTCTAACAAATACGAGTTTGCGTCAAACAAGTTTAAGAACATATGATAGGATACTGTACTTAAACTTAAAAGATAATCTATCTGCATGGCAAATAAATTGTTTGCAGTCGATTACTCAGTCATAGCTGAGACAGGACACAGACGTTGAACCAAGATGTAACCCATCCCATATTTCGTCGATACTCACACACACATAGTGTAAAAATCTACAAAAATTCGTCGCTCGGTTGGTGTACGTTCCTGTACTACAAATCACTTCGCCATTGCACAAATATAGCTCAATAGATACGAAATGTGTGTAAAAATGAAAATTCAAAGATGGCGTTACTTATTCAGGGGCATAAATCAAATTGGCACGTGCACACGTCAAAGAGCATAAGGGAATGGCTTTCAAGAAAATGCATTACCTGGAAAAAATATGCGCGTCATATTTATGTGAAACCGGGGCGTAAACTTTACATTGTCATATGGTTTGAACTTTCTAAAAAGGATTTAAACGTGTTTTGATAGTCATGAAATAAAAATGTTCACATATTAAGAAAACAGAAAGTAGAAAATCGGCTCATAAGCAAAGAAAAACAAGGGGTCGGTATAAAATAATCTTTTCATAGATAATAAAATATACCGAAAAGTTTCACCGCCATATTGATCATAAACAAACGTATCTTAAGCGCGGGAGCACATTGGGAGGATTAAAAACTCCCCGAAATTCCATAATCCCTAAAATATTGGTATAATATGGATATCTGATGATATATAACGGTATTGCCGGGGACAATTTTCCGTTATTTATTGAAATTATGCCGTGTATCGGGACCTTTTCGGCATCTGTGGTTTTATAGAGATCCTTTGGGTTCACTGTAAATAACGGGGTATAGTATAAAAGTTGGACACTTAGACGTTGCTTCCCCTAAACTTTTCTTATGGACACAGTTCGTTAATAAAAGTCTTCATGATGACCTCGTATATCTCTTTATGGAGCCGATGTGAGCTGGTTAAATTCGTTCATAGATCACAAAAAAGCCGTGGTCCATGGTATGCGATGGTATCGGAGAATTCGCGGGGGTTCTGTGGCGAGTGGGCTAATGATAACAAACGCGCCCCTAAATCCAGTACGGAATGGTCTCCATTGGAAAAATATGGCGTCGGTCGGAGCCGCAGCGAGTAAATCGTGAGTTTACCGCGGCCCGCGTCGCTCCCGGATTAGTTTATGAAAACTTTTGGCAGCTCACTTGGAAACTTTTCAACGCCATTTCACCACGAGTAAAAAATGTTATGAAACTGGAAATTGTAATTAAGTTTTATTGTGCACGGACGTAAAAAAGGTTTCATGAATACATTTTTATTTATACTTCAGTAGCGTGATCATGATTGGTTTGCTTTACGACACAGAATCAGTACCCAATGAAAAAGTCACCTTACAACCCTGTCAGGCTTCTCCTTACAAGATGGACATTAATTTAGTACTTAGCAAGTATACTTAATAGGTCATCTTAAAACGCAAACGAAACTTGCGCATGAGGTTATGGTTTGCCTCTAACCGTCGGACGAAGCGATTATATATTCAAGACGATTAGTAGATACATGGCACATACCCACAAAGAGAACAGTCGAAGATCCGTCGGACTTAGCCGACCCGCCCCGAACGAATGGACGTCCGAAACAATGACCCGACTGTCAGAACCACGAACAAAAGTTCGAGCCAGTTATAGAAATGAATAGGACCGTTGAACATTTAAGTAGAACAAGCGTAAATTCTCAAAAACAACTGAAAACAATATGCAAATGGCACGATCCACTATAACATAACCGCGAACAGCTCGGCTTCTACTGAACTCGCATAATGAAGGTTTCTTTAGTCTTATGTAAAACACGTTCACTAGTTTAATATTTAAATTTCGCTCGCAGGTTCCCCGGAGTTTAGCTCGTAAACAAAGCTATATGCTTCCGAGATTAACTGAAAAAATCACGCACGCCGACGAAATGAGAAAAAAATGTGAGCGCAATGCTTTATGTCGGATATATGTAAGTTGCTTATATTTGGAAAATAAAATAGCCATTTCTGTCCGCTCAGGCAGGAAAAGTTCAATCCAAGAACTGTATTAAAGACGAACATATAAATTAAGAAGCGATCAAAGCGTGTAAAAGTACGTACTCCTGAGACATGCCATCTGTAAGCAGACTTTCACGCTACTTTCAAAAATAGCATCAGCAATATAAATGTTAACTGTACGAACAAAAGATTCACACAGCTCGCGATGAGTAAGACAGCGCCATATGGCGAGGAATTTGATTTATTCTTGGCAGTGTGTCAAGTGGCATACTCCCTTCGCGGATGCGGAATATTGGAGAGATGATAAAGCTTTATTTGGGTTATATTGAGCGTGACTTAACGTCTCGGCCCATTACACGTTCGAATGTATAGTATAAATGAACAGTTACACGTGCATTAGAGTAGCATGCTAGCAAATGGTTTACAGCATGCTATTACTAGAATAGCATTTTGGAAACCGTTTGCTAAAATGAACATGAACGCTAGTTCATGCTCAATAAGTATGATTTTTTTAAATTATTAGCATTATTGGTTAGCAACAATACGTGTACTAGGAATAAGTATGTTCATTTTTAGCATGCTTATTATTAGCAATATGTCAACATAATATACTTTACCGAGTAGCATCTGCTCCATAGAGGTAGGCTTTCTAATAATAAGCATGTAACTAAACTTTAAAGCTATTGTCTTTTTGCTCAAGATTGGCGGTATGGTTCATTAGCCCTCTGTCAAATTTCTATACAAACCGCAACAACAGAGTGACATCCAACACACTTTGTTTACATTCGTATTTGTATGGAAATGACAATTTTTTTGATAGAGGGTTAATGAACCATACGGCCTTTCTTGAGCAAATGCATAATAGCACAATGTAACGGGAGATGGCCGCTAACAAAGTACCAGTTATCATCGGTACGGCTGCCCCAATGGATAACACTTTGGTTTCCGAGTAAAATATATTGGATTTTGTACGGATTCAATGTGAGATAAAGTTTACCTGAGCTTCCTCCGATTTATTATATTTGTTTATGTTTATCGTGGGATATCCATGACTTCGTTTATGATATCTGATATGCTAATTTCTTTATTGCGTTGCCGTGTAAACGACACGAGCCTATATGAATTGTTGATTTCGCTGAACATCGTAAAAATGTTTTTAGTCTATCTATATAATCCCAAAGTAAAATTAAAAAATTAAATTAAATGATGCAGAAAACTTAAAAAAACTTTCGGTCGCCTTGATAGCTGGAAAAACAAAATGGCAGGCTGACGAAAAAAAAAACAAAGTTCCAAATTCAAATTTGTGTTTATATTGCGGCTGCAGGACTGCGGGAGATTGTTCCAGGGGAGTTAATTACAAGTTACAAAGTACTATCGCATTTCGTCACTGGCTTCTAATTTGTTTTTTTCTCTCCCGACAACGGGGTTTAATTAAAACTTATAATTTCGCCTTCTGATACGTGAATACTTGCTGATTCTTAATTTCTTTCTCGCAAATTAGTCTCCTTGTCTTTCGAAGAATTCTTGTGTCAGTCTTTTTAGTTTTATTCTACCCGATTTTTCATTGAAAGATATTGCACTTTTGTGAAATCACAAAATGTCATGAAATCACTAATAACCGACGTCCTATACTCAATATTCATAATGAGTATCTAACCCTGCAAACGAGAAAAATGAGTGAAAATAAAATAAATGCGTTCATTCGGGAACGAATGATTATTGCCGGCCTCGATCAATGTAAATTTATGTCCGATAATTACATCAGCTCAAAAATTAAAAATTCTCAACCCGAATAACATCGGCTTTATTCACCCGTTTCGGTCTTTATTGCTTTAATCTTTCCCGAGTATCGGTTGACTTCATAATATTTCGACAGGTATAAGTATTATTGTTAACTGGTTAACCCATGGGTTTGCCTATGTTGAAAACGGACATTCAATATCAAAACAGTTTTATTCCACTGAAGACATTAATCCTATTATTTAAGTTGGGTAATAGCCAACTAAAGCGACATCCAAAAAATAGGAGGTTTCTCAATTATACCGCTTATAATATGTCCTTTTGGAATAGCAAAACTTAATCAAAATCCACTTCAATTTCCGCTTGATTGGTTTACAAACGAATGTTTGTGTATGTGTCGGTTATTTTTGGCCAAGTCGTCGATTTTCTGCAACTCAGCAACTTACAATGGCGAGTTGCCAAAGAAATTTCCTATCGGATATGATTCTATGTGTCTAATAAAGCAAAAGTTGCCCAAGCAATCTGTGCCAGCCGTACATATCAACAGTTCTTTGGTATTTCATATTCATTTTGATCTTGGTCAAAAGTAATGTCTGTTGCTTCGTCAGGGCACGAAAGAAACACAAAAACAAACAAACACGCTTTCCCATTAAAATAGTATGGTTTGTATAATCTCAATCAACAAGCAAATCAACCTCACCTCACAAAATATAGGAAAGATTTCGAAAACTCCCAGTAAATCTTTATAACGCCTCCTGATCCTCAAGGAAAAGAATTCACCATAATCTTCGAAGTTCCGTTATCCTGATAAGACAAGTAACGCGCTGTAAGTTGGGAGCGGCGAAAGTTTGCCGTTCACCACATTTTGCAGAGTTGCACTGAATCTAATGGGAAGTTTATATAGTTGCAAATCCGAAGGTGAAATATGAGATCGGAAAGTACCAACTTTTGTCAGAATAAACAAAACCAAGTAGGTCATCTTTATCGAAACGAACTACGCGCTGCTTGCATGTGTGCGTCCTTGTCTATGCGGCGCCGCACGCACATAAAAAATAACTAAGTGGTTTTATTAGTTAGCAGTCGAAGCTTGCAGCTTTGTGTGCGTGCGGCGGCTAATAGATACTGCGGCGCACACATGTAAGATGCGCAAGGTCCGTTTCTTTGAAGATGACTTTCTAAGTTCTTTGTCTCCTTATTTAGCGAGACTCTAGATAGAAACAAGTTATTTTCAAGATTGGTTAGGTCCATCTGTCGTATGAACGCATTTGTAAAATAGGTAATTTAGCAATGAAAGTGTCGCATCTAATTCATTGGAACACATATTTTATTAATTTTTTTTTATTTTAACACTTTATTGTACACATGAAACAAATAATGATACAATTAACAGAGAAAGACGGCCCAAAGGAACTGCTTATTTCTAAAAAGAAATCTCTTGCAACAGCCCTACAGAGAGATAGAACATGCATAATGTGATCGTACTTTCTATTTTTAAACTGTAGTATTTTTATTCTACATTTAATGAAGATATTCCACGCACAATATGATAATTACCTCAAAAGAACGAGCGAGCATTAAAATTAACAAAACGTTTCAAGGAAAAAATACAGGGGCGGTTTTAGAAAAAATATTTTGATAATCCGAGGGACATAAATTAGAATATTTTAACATCTTATTATTACAAGGCCCGAGCTGTGTAATGGCGCTCGCTATATGAATAAAGAATTCCGTCTTCCGATATCGTGGATTATATTATTTAAAAAGGACATTTACGTTTGTCAAACAAGATCTTAAGGCAATTTATAAGAATCGAACAACTTACTTTATTACTAGATAAAAGTCTATACACCGATAGAAATACAAAATAGGTTTGGCAAGTGCTTATACAATCAGAGAAGTTGAAAGAGATACAGATCGTGGATCTGAGTAATTAGGTCGGGTTATGTCAAACTCAACCGACAGATCACGGCTTCCATGGAATTAACATATTCCGACCAAATGACCGACGCTCCCTCGACAGGCTCATTTTCAATTTCACCCATTATAAAACAATTTTTATAGTGGCAAATTTTCGTCGTCGTCTCCTAGTCCCTACACGGATACCATCCAGTGGTGTCACCACCCAAGATCTAATACCCACCGCCCAAAGCATTATACACGACGAACTAACAAGCCGGCTTTAAACAAAGTGACGATTTGGCGTGAGTTACCCCCAAAAACCGTTTGTGCTATCTATTTTGCCCTTCATAACACGAAATCTAGTGATGATAGTGACAATACGACGATACAGGAGACAAAAAAAAACTGATTATATTTTATTTCTTTGTAATTGTACAAAACTAGTTATGAGGTTATTTTAATTTACTTATCAAATAACCTTATATCTAGTTTTGTACAATTACTAAGAATAAAAATATTATCAGTTTTTTTTATCTCCTGAAATGTAGCCATTTTTAGGATACGAGGTTGAGGCAGTAAGGCATCGAATAGTTTAGTAAAACAAAAGTGACAAACGCCCGTGATAAGTTTTATTTATAACAAATATATAAGAAACGTCGCCCGTTATTGGATTTATAGATCGTGTATAGAACTATTTAGGTCGCCTTTGATTTGTGTCACCAAAATTCAATATTCACTAATTTTATAAACAATTTAATATTATATTCTATTGTTTATGGTTGACGTCTTTTTTTTTAAACAAAATTTGTTGGCTTGGTAACGAGAACTTTCGCCAAATTGAAGTCTGTGATTGAATTGAGAATAGATTTTATTTTTTTTATATCTACACAATAGATTTAAATATTTATAGTCGAATTTCGACCACAAGGCGACTTCTAGTTATTGAGAAAAATATTTTCCCGAAAAATCACAGACTTAATATTTTTTTAAAAGGGTCCAAGGAGCAAACTGATTACTTATGGAAAGCAATGCGACACCTGATGAGTTGCAGGAGGGGTCAGCCTTTCAATCATACGCTCTCTGCTTAAAGGTTTGTAGAGAAAATAACGTGGTTTACAATCTAATCGAAATTTAGAATCGAATAGATCATCATAATATTTATCAATGTCATTGGAATAAATCATTCTGTCATGCTTGCATCCGTGTTTCGAATCGCCCGTCGGATTTACGGACGCGTCCGAAAAAAACCCTTAAAAAATCGGACGACCGATAAACCCCCATTTAGGATTGACCTCTTGACACCCCCGACAATGAATCTCACGTGAGATTATTCAATAATACCCCCCGACATGAATAGGTATTGAAAAATAAATTGCTTTTATAAAGTTTTCGAGGGATGTATTTTAAAACAACGCTATCAATTTTGATTCTATCCGATTTGTTCGACCGCAGGTTTTAATTTTCACTATCTGTATTTATTGGCTCGAAAACTATACATCATTGCCGGAATACGTAATTCTGTTGCTTGATTTTTTTTACACTGAAAAATACGTTCATAAGAATATAAGAAAATATGCTGGTGGTTTGTCTGCATCGACTGTATAATATTATGAATGTAAAAGTTCCTTTGCTTGGATGACTGTAATCAAGTCACGCCGCAATTACTCAACGGATTTAGACAAAATTCAATTTGTTAGGATGTAAAGCACAAATGAACGAAAACGTTTTCTCGTTTTAAACATTAGTGTGAATATAAACAAATAACTAATAGGGAATATGCGTGTAAAACGAAATTTATTGAATGCAAATTTTTATGATAGTGGACCTAAAGATATACAGAATCACTAAAAATCTCTGAATTCTGTTGAGAAATAAGTAAGATATTAGCGATGTAAGTTTTCTACCCATCTCTTTCTTTTCAAACGTAATTTAGTATGAACTTTGTATGCAGGTTATGGAAGTTGACGTCACAATTAATATCGGATCTCTCTTTCTAACTGACTACTTTAAAGACTTGTAACTTTGTTGTTTTCAATTT
>JAOTAV010004907.1:0-30802 GCA_026546445.1 Cyclargus thomasi | reverse complement strand
TTTAAGATTTTTATTACATGATACACATATTTAATACACATCCAAGACCCAGGAACATTGAAAAACTTTTTGTTCCGCCGGCGGGATTCGAACCCGCGACCACCGGCTTAAGCTACCAACGCGCTTACCAACTGAGCCCTAGAGGTCGTCAAATGATATTTAAAGGGCAAGCGAGCAGACGGTTTACCTGACGGAAAGCAACTGCCGTCGCCCATGGACACTCGTGACACCCGAAGAGTTGCAAGTGCGTTCTCGGCCTTAATGAGGGAATAGGGAATGGCAATAGGGATAGGGTCTTAGCGAAGTTGGTCCTTGGTATTTCTCTAGTCGTGCCTGCATATTCGTGCCGAAGCATGGTTCTCCCACGACAAAAGATTTAAGAATTCTATTTACTAAAATAAATTAAAAAAAATGGAGCTACCACTCAATAAAATAAACTTATCTAGTCAGTATCTAGAGTAGCAATTATTCTAACAGTCAATAAACAAAGTCATTATCGTAATGGTGATCGAGTTTTTTTGATTCAAATTGTTTTTTTGTAATAATTACGCTGTTAATAAAAGTTGATTAACAGTAATTAAAGGAGACCACCTAGGCGACATTAGTATGGTATCCCACAGTCTTGAAGCGTTCCCTTGTGGTCATATGTTTTTGGTATTAAGCAAGGCCTACCTTTAAAGCTTATTGATATATCTTTTTCAAATGATATTTAGAGAGCAAGCGAGCAGACAGGTTACCTGATGGAAAGCATGCCGTCGCCCATGGACATTCGTGACATCCGAAGAGTCGCGAGTGCGTTGCCGGGTTTTATGAGGGAATAGGAATATAGGGATTAGGGAAGTCGGACCGCCGGTAAACTCACAAAACACAGCACAACACCGTCTCACGTAAGTTTTCTGTGATTTGAGATGACGAGATGACTAGAGTTATACTTTAGATAACTTCGTTTAACTAAAACTCATTTATCACGCGGGACAAAACCGGGAACCCAGGAAGGACATGGGTATATTTTTTGGGCAAAGGGCATTTTCCCGAAGTTAGCACATTGGGTATATTTTTTGGAGATCCGTGTAAAGATAGTATGAGTCCCGACTCATACTATCTTTACACGGATCGGATCAACAGTTTAGACTTAAAGAGCCTGGATATCTTTGGCATTAGGTACATTAAGGACACAAGGTGATATACATTTTTTAAAATTCTCATGACTTACTTAAAGTTTTAGGCAATAAATAAAATAAATCGCCCGATAAAAAATTTACTTTATGTCTTTAGCTTAACGTACAGTAAACAAATCACTTGTTTCATAAGTCCATATCTTGTCAAAATCATAGATTATAATAAGCGGTAAACCAATCTAGTACTATAAAAAAGTCTGTAAAGCTTATATAAATAAAGTAGGAGGTAATAGGATTTTTATGTAACAGCAAAACGAAGCAACGATGTCATTGAAAGTGATCTACATCTTGTATGAAATCTGAAAGACGTGACTCTATTCGAGTGTTGGCCGAAAATCGAAAGTGCGATAACAGGGCCGATGTGCGATTCGGTAAAAAATATCGGCGAGTCAAATCTGTGTTGCCCGATAAAACATTTTACCAACGTTAGTGGTAAAATACCTTGGATTGGATTACGTTAGTACTGTAGTTTTTCTTCAACCCAAGAATGTGTTTTCAACAGTTAATTGTTTCTTAAATTAATATTGGCCTTCAAATCCATGTACTATGTTTCCATACCTACTATTATATATGCGAATGATGTGTCCGTCATTCCGTTTGTCTGCTACCTCTTCATGTTGATCCGATTTTGCTGAAAGATAAGGACTACTTGGAGTGCCGTGGAAGGATAAGAAAGGAGAAGTATACTTTCTCTTGTAGAAAATAGTATGTATATACTGTATATAATAGTATATATATACGAATTTTGGCGCGACGGACTTGCGGTCATGCAGTCTACTATATTTCAACTTATTATGAAATCAGAGTTTTATTATTGTTACTCAGATAATGTCAAACAAATAACGTTCATTCACAACGACTAAAACAAAGGCTGAAATAGGCTGTTTCACGTTTTGATATCGTCTCAGATTCGAAAATTTGACGTGAGATCATTGATCAATACTTAGAACGGGGAGGATATATTAGAAGTAGTACGGCTAAGTTTCTGAATAAGAGTCGCATGGCGAGAAGTGAATTAGGGCCCCTGAGTAAGTAATATAATAGCGATATAAATCGAAAATCTTAAAAAGTTATAGAATTTTTTGCATTTTTTGCAAATTAACTGGCAACACAAAAACTTGACAATGCCCGGGGGACAATTAGGTAGGCAGAGCAGGAAATCGGCGTTTGTCATCATAACGCAAAAACCGATCACGAAGTTTGTGTTGCGTGAAATTAAAATGAGATTTTTTAATGATATCACTATGTACTTTTTGTATGTGGTTGCATAACTACAATGGCACAGATACGTCTTGTGTTTGATCAGGAACTTAATACATAAATAGTTGATTGACTTGTTGATTGGATTCAATAATTATTTTATCTTTCTCGGATACATGTGACTTACAATGCTGTTGGTAAGAGGAATCTAATACATTATTCTTATGTGAAATCTATAAATGCAAAATATTTATTTACAAATCTACATTTTCACTTATAGGAAAGCAACTTCAGTATAGCATTCAGGATCTCTCATCTTCTCTATAATCCATCCTGACGTTGAGTATTCTGCTAACCAATGGGATAGATTATATTAGGTTGAGCATCCTTGGATTAGTGGGTAAGACCTTTGGTTCACACTCGAGAGGGTGAAGGTTTGAATCTGGGTGACGGCGTGTACCAATGAGACAGTTTCCGATCTCAAGTACATAATGCGGATGCTCATTCCCGTAGGAGAGCCATGCTTCGGCGCGAATGGGCCGCATACAGAAAACTGCATGAAACGGCGTTGTGCTGTGTTTCGTTCAGTGAGTGATTTTGCCGGTTAACTTCTCTAATCCCTTATCCCTATTCCTATTCCCTCATAAAGGCCAGTATCGGAATTTGCGACGACAGCTGTTTTCCATCAGGTAACAGACGAGTTACTCGCTTGCCCCCTAAATATCACTAAAAAAATCTTTTTTATAAATTTCTGCCGTCATAAGGAAGGAAAAAGGGTGCATCTACCATTTTTTTTAATTATCAAGTAACCTAGTGTGTTCGTCTTTTTCTACTGATTCCAAAACATTGTATAACTCAATTTTGAAAAAAATAATGTAGAATGTATATTAAAGCATATAGACTTCAGGCCGCTCGACTATACACGCAGTGAACATTGATAAAGATATATAAAATGTTGTCAGGATAATGAAGTTGCAGGTTTTTGTGTGTTTTTTGTAATGTGAGTTGGCGAAACCGCTGCGGTGCAGAGACCACCCTGACCTTGTCAGTGCAAGTCAATTCCAAACATGGATATATTATTAAATATAGATTTACTAGGTAATAAATCTGTGGAATCTATATGTTATTAATACGTGAATTTTTGTACCCTCTTTTAAGAAATATGCGTAGATATAAAAGAATAAAATTTCTCCCAGTTATTGTTGATATGGATGAGGAGCCCGGAATACCAATATTATGCTTTAATTTTGCATATTTTTAATAAATAAAAAGCTACACACACTACAATATTTTGGCATGATATTATAACCATACACCAAATACTCTTTTGTCTATGGTTGAAGTTTGATTTTTTTAAATTAAAACTTAATGAGATGTTTATTGAAGGCTGTGATGGAATTGAAAAAAAAAAAAATTTATAGCCCCTTTTCACGATGGATTTAAATATTTGTGGTCGAATTTCGACTACAGGGCGATCTCTAGTCTACTTTTAGTATAAAGTGTATAAAGTCTTCTATCTTCTCGAAAGAGGTTATCATTAAAAATGGCTGATTATTATCGTGTGCGTTCTAATGTGGAAATGAATATAAAACAACGAGCTTCAAGAAGACTTGTCGTCGTAACTATTTTGATTTGTTTCTGAAAATGGACGGATGGAAGTTATTTTAGCATATAAAATTTTGTGTTTTTAAGCTTTAAATAGCGTTTTGAATCTCGTGGTTGGATACCGCTGTCGATTCTGGCGATGCAGGAGATGCTGTGGTGGATCGAAACCCATTATTTATTTCATTAGCGCATTTTTTGTCTAGTATATTACATATCAATGTGAATACAACATAATTTATTTTACATGTGAGTAGTGAGAATGTGCAATTTTACGTCGTCGGTGTCAGTCGAGGTCGGCCGTATACCGTTTATATATTCGTGGAAAATTCCTTTTTTATAAGCCCATTTTATTAATTAAGAACACGACTAATAAGCCACCGAAAGTGGTGTCGTATCTCTTAATGATATATAAAATTTAAGTCACTATACATAGGGGCTATAATACTTATATGTAGGGGTAAAGCGTAAGTCTGTATATTTGTAATTTCTTCACGCCTTAACCGCCAAACCGATTTTTATGTGATTTATTGTGAAGATATTTTCAGTCTCGGGAATGGACGTAGGATACTCATTGTCCTGAAAATGTGTACGGTTCGTGCAATAAACGAGCTCGATATACTAGGTATAATATGGTATACAAGTGACATACAAAATAAGAGTATATACAAATTATATAGATATAGTATATTTGTATTTACAGCGTCATTTATTCGGATTTTATATCTGTGATTTCGCTTTCGAACCAATTATGCGTTATTGTTGGTCATTTGCAGAAAAACTGAGTCATCTGTTGTAAAAAAGAGCAATTTCGATTTCATTTTTAGTTCGGTGCTAGCACGTTGGTTCCGCACGAGCGCGCAGACCTTGCCGAAGGATCCTGGGGCGATGTGACTGGCTATTGCGACCGCTGGTCATTGAGATCACTGGTGCACGTACACTCCCATTATCATCATCCTTGTCATAAGTACCAACCTCTTTTTATTATAGAAAGTTTTATCTATGGGGTGCCGTCATCAGGGTATAAAAAAAATGCCGCTGAGGCCGATGAAATGATAGAATAGCAGCTCTAACCTACAAAACCCGTTGTTCTAACTACTGCGCTGAAGGGAGCTGCGAGAGACAGCTGCTTTCGCTTTGCCTCATCCACTTTCACATACATAGCAGGGGCGAAGTTTAGAAGTCCCCCTAGGTGGAACAGAGGCCCCATGTGGGAGGCTTGTTTAGAGCGTGACAGAGAAGAAGAAGGCTAAGCTCTTCTCTGTCGCGATCCGCAAGAATACAGCACGCATCGCGACTCTCTGGAGGACTCGGTGCAATGAACATTGGTATCCCATCATTATCGTCCCATCATTTTTTTAAACATAATTTTAATATTCATTCATTGGACTTAAAATTTTGCTAAATAAAAAAAAATTAACTTCATAACTTAACGATGACAATATATTTGCACACTGTGTTCATAGTAGAATATGTGGAGCTTATCAAATGTAAATATCTACCGTACCATATTCTTGGCAAAAAAAAAACTTTGATTGATTGAATGATTGATCGATAAATATTATCCTGCAAAGATTAGGGTAGTAAATCAGACTTATTTAACCCCACTTTGCTTCCATAAAAAATACGTATACTTCGAACAACTGAAACAAATCGTTTATTTACGGTCCAAATACACACATAATGCCAAAAAATCTAAAAGCTTTAATTTTTTAAATTATTTTTGCACACATACGGGCTTTAATGCCTTTACAAATACCTAAAGGCATTAATGAGCGTATGTGTGTAAAAATCTTCCGCTCAACTTTGAATCTCTAAAACTTGTCTTGTAGACAAGGTGTAACGGATTTGAAATGTCTCGCATAAAAGTCTGATGAATTTGTGTTTAATCATGCTTATGTTATAATTTTTAAAATACTAAAATGCCTTAAATAAACGAATAATAAAATCATACGCTCCTTCATAAATACCAGAGGCAGTGTTGGTAAATCATACGAGTTTATGAGGACAGTGCTCAATAAACCTATTTGTTCCTATTCTCTTTAACTTGGCAGATATGGAGCCTTTAATCACATTTTCTTTGTAATCTTCTGCTTCTCAGTTTTGGACTTAATCTTAACTTAATAAAGTGTATATTCTTCTGTAGGGCTTTAGGTGTAGTTAGGACTTTGTGGCATCGAAATGGGAAATATTCGAGAAGTTTTACGACAAAACGTATACGTGACGAATAAGATCGTAAATAAGGTTCGAGGATAAAATTTCGATAGTATCAGATTTTCTCGATAATTTTAGGGCTTTTCTACATTGTTTGGCGTTGGCTGTACGGTCAAAATAAAGGGTTGTTATATAAATATTTTAAAGTGTAATATGTAAACCTTCTAATTAATCGTAACTGTGTTAAAATACTGTGTGTTATTTTATTTTGTATATTTGAACATAGGAAACAATTAAAACTTAAAAAGAAAAACACAAAAATCGACATATTTTTGGTTCGGATTTAAGTTAGCTTCCAAAATTCTTCAAGTTTCTTCCTTTAGAATCGTGTTTCGAAACATCAAATGTTTCTGCCGACCGTACCTAGTCCGGGAGTCACGACATCCGTGACCTGCTGACAAATGCAGATGAATTGTTGCCCTGCCTGCTGCCTCTTGCCTGCTGCCGACATGTCTAATGTGACGGAGCCGTATTACCACATATCAACAGCGCGCCGCGCCAGAGATTACTTCCACGTCGAATTAACTTTACTGCTTCTAAGCTAAGGAAGAGGACTGTTTATGACATTAATTTTTGCATGAAATAGTTCATTTTTATCTCATAATTCACTAGCTCGTCCCCGCGGTTAAACTCACGTAGAAAAGGACATTTAACATTACACTTAACCTATTTGATTTCTTTATGTTATTTCAAATCCAGCCTAAAAGATCCGACAAATGTTGAATTTACATAACCCGACCAAAATAGTCTTTGATAAATCAGCTTCTTGTTAGTACATTCTCTTTCCGCATTTCAAAAATTTAAAAGGGTTTTAAAAATCGATCTACAAACGGCTGAGTAATTATAGAATAAAAAAATATGTATACAGCGTAGAACCTCCATGTTTTTAAAAGCCGGTAATAATCTTAACTCAAACGGAGAATACACGTTAATACAATTTTGAGATCGAGACCCAATTAAAAAACATCCATCCACATATCCTCTTAATATTGATTGATATTTGGCACTTGCCTTAATACCTGTTTGTTGGAGTTGTTGGACGGAAACGAGACCGCGGAGGCATTACCGTGTGATTGATCGTCTGGCCACAGATTATCGACTCATTGCGAAAACCCAAAGTTACTGTGTCAAAATAAACAGTACGTTTTAGGTTTCAAATGCAGCTGTCAAAAAGTTTAGGCAGTGTTGAAATCTAGTTTAATATTATAAACGAGATGACGTACGTAACCCAGCTGTGACTAAAATCCTTCGATGTCTTTTTTGAGATAGGTATTTTTATACTATGAAAATACTTTTAATTTCTATGATATTCATTTTTTTAGGAGTAAAGAGCTCACAAGCAAATCTAGAGCAGCTTAAAGTTGTAAAGAATGAGTTGATTCGGATTTTTGTTCTCTATTTTCTTACTTACTTGTCCATATAAAAAACTCTAAAAACGCAGACTCGAATGACGTGTATTACCATGGAATCACGTGCAGAGAACTCAAAAATGCGTGTCAATAGGTTTATGCGTCGCGGACTTCACTGACCGTAAGTTCTCCGAACATACTGGGAAGTGACACAAGTTAATCGTAATACGAATTTAGTAATACGCGTGGGAATATCACATACTTATGTGTCAACATGTAAGGTTGCCGCGGTTTATATTATGCAACGGCTCACCTTGTCACCGTAAGGCTTTAGAGATAATTGTTGCATATTACAGCACCGAATCCATACTTAAAATACTAAAATTATAAGTGCAAAAGTGTGTCTGTCTGTTAATCTCTTCACGCCTAAGCTGCTAAACCGATTTTGTTGAAATTGGGTATGGAGATATTTTCACTCGTTTAAGGAAGCAAAATTGACGTACTTCTTTTACTTGACATAGCCCAATCAAAATATGACGAAGTTTTGCTATTTACCTATAAATCTTTTTGTTTCATTGTATTTTTCGTTTATGAAGTATTCTATATTGAAAATATATAGTCAATTGTTCTTTATCACAGAAATACAAACTCTCTGTCATTTATCTGGTATTAAAATCAGCCCACTGATTTGACGATAAACTGGGCCATTTTATGAGACCTTGGTAGTTATTTAATACGTTATATAATGAACAATTAGATCACTTTTTGTTGCAATATAAATTATATACAGTATAGTATTTTAATAATGTTATAATAAACGCTGTATGCTGCATTATATTTTACCGTACGTACGGTTGAAATATAATGCAGCATACAACGTTAACTCTCGTAAAGATCGCTCCTTCGCTCTACTTACTGAAATAAGTAGATGGGACTTTGAAAATTTCATGACCCAAGTTTAACACCTGACTACATACAGGATAGCCGTACTTTTACCAAGATAAACTTTCGTCTCCATATAATAAAACGTTTAGAATAGTAACTCCATCTAAAACATATTCATCGAAACTTCAAAACTATATTTCCGATACATTTTCAATGAAGGTGGCCTTTAACGGGATCGGGCATACAGTTCGATTCCGTAGCTTTTTATCATCGATAGCCTTTTGCAGTATTTGTTATTGGAGTAATAAGCCGATATGTAATATTAATTTTAAACGCATACGTCATTAGAGTGATTTCTTTTCAACTTGCCATTGCGTTGAGCGCCATTTATCATTACCTCCCGCGAATTACCTTTATTTAGGTGTCGCACGAGTTTGATAACAAGAACCAAGTTACCCTACTGTGTACGATTGTATTGTTATTGTCGTGACGAACGGCGCGTAATTGGTGTTGAATTTTTTGTGAAATCCGTGTGATTTGCGTAACGCACCCGGTAGAGCCTATTGATCGTTTCCTGAACTTAACGTCGCAAAGTCACGAAAGGTATCGGTAAATTAATGAATATCGGTCGCTTTCAGAGGTTTTTAATGATCAATTAACTTCAATTCGTAGATTTTGTTACAGAATTTCCTGTTGACGTAGTCTATTTCAATATTGCCGGCAATGCACAAGCAACACTTGTGATGTTACAAGAGGTGGGTGATGGGTGTTGGCAGTTGCTTGCTATCAGGTGACTTGCTATTTCATAAAAAATATCATTTCCTATATTATTTGCAGTGCAGTGCAGCTGTGAGTTGCAGCTTTTTTTACTTTGAAGCGTAACTGATCTACTTCGCCTTCTTTTTTATTGTGTTTTTATTTTTTAAATATGTAACTTTTATGATATGAAATGTATTGAGTTCGTGAATATTATAATTTGTGCGTGAATCTACTTGTATACTGAGTTATAATAGTTGATGATTGTTTATAATTAATGATTATTTTACTTATGTGGTACTTGGGACGGTTGTGAGGTCACAGAATGGGTCAAGCGGAAGACCGACGTTGGTTACCGGCTAGGTGTGCCAATACTGCCTAGCTTGGTCCAATTTGTAGCTTATTAAAATTATTGATATTATTTATGTAGTAATATTTTAGGTTATACAATTGTATTTTTGATTGTTTAATACAATCAAAAATACAATAGTATAACCTGCTGCAAATAAATTATTATTCTATTCTATTTAAAAGCTAGCTCATACTAATAGGTATAAGAACGTCCTTTGGGAACATGATGTTTTTCCAAAACCAAAAGTAGCTTACGTTCCCCCATCCTTTCAAATAAGTCTATGCCAACAATATCAAGTCGACTGGTGATTTTATTAATTTTAATAAACATATTAGGTACAAATGTAAAATATTAGGTAACACAACCAAAAATTACACTATCCCACCAACACAAAAACCAACAAAAACTTAGGCCGCGTTCACACTGTAATCCGTCTTGCATCATTATGTCCATGTCAGTTACGTTTAAAAAGTTTTAATTTAAATTTCATTCCCAATAAGCCGGCTAAATACACGTTGCCAGAATAAGGGCAGTGTTGCAAAACCTCGGAGAAAGGTAGTCTTTTATTAAAAGGCGATTGCACTTATTTAAGCAATAAAAGGAATCTGTTAATGACTCCGCCGATATTAATACTTGAAGTAGCCTGGCGACTCGTCCGAAGATATAGTTATAAATTACATTTTCGGTGCCCTGATGCTTACTCGCGCGCTGGTCTAAGAGCACGTTATATGCGAGATTTTTAAAATAAAATACCCGGGCTACACGAGGTTAGTTTTTCGTGTCAAGATAAAAAGCTAACAAGCTAGTACATCTGGCTTCGTGTCGGCAAAACTAGCTTAATTTCTAATCTAGTAAACGAAGTATACTAGTTGACGATCCAATGCCAGCTATCTAAAACAGTTTGAAATAGTACTCTACTTACCGTTCTAGCTTGAGACACTAGACTGGAGTATCCGATTTCTTCAATGACACATTCATAAGGTCTGCATTATGAATGTGTCATCGAAGAAATTGTTCCATAGGCAGATGGCGGAGTTACGTCTATTTGTTGAAGTCAATTTAATGCCAATCGTGATCTATCAGTTGGAACTGACATAACATAACTAAATTATGTAGATCCTTAATCTACATATGGCAGTTCATTTATCAGGCATATACTAAAACAATTTATTCCGTGGTACTCGTACCCGTAGTACTCAGAGTTGTATTTTGCAGTGCATTCGACTCTACAATGACTAGTCCGTAGTGTATGATCAAAATCGTATTAAACTTTTTTCCTACTAATAATATCATACATGTAAAATTTTCTTTGTTTAGATATTTGTGCATCAATCACCGCAAACCACTGAAAGGATTTTAGTAAAAATCAGCATATAACTAATCCGTAGTTAACTTATATCATAAGTCACTTTTAATTCCAATTATATGCTTTAGGATAAAATCAAAACACAACCGGCTAAAAGATAATGTTGAATAATATAAGTTTTAAATAATTTTAATTGTCGTTAATGTGCTCTGTGGTTAACCGTACAACGTGTTTATCCTTTCCTGTCTCTCCGTTATGGCTTCACTCCGCATAATGTTCCCCCAATAATTTTAATAAGCTACTTTTGTGCGGGCTCGAATTGGCCAGATTTTCTTTTTTTGCTTCAGTTACTTAAGAAATTCTCGGATCTAAAGACAGCCGTGCCGAATTGAATATTAGACTATAGCTCAGGTGCAGTTATCAGAAAAAATCGCTTATAAAATTAGTTAGATACAAAAATATAGTACATAATACGAAAGTGTCTGTAAATTAGTTTCCTAACGCCTTTGAGCCCGTTTGTCATCTTTATCCCACCAAAAACATTTTGTAAAAAAACAGGCCAAGTCTCGATTGAGCTTCACCGTCGTCGTAGTGTTGCACCAAATTTTAGCTCTCTGCGTTTATGAGAAGTAGTAGCTGTATTTTGATAATCGTGATTGAGTGGGAGAGAGAGAGAGCCAAAAGTGCAAAACTTTGCTATCGCACAACTTTAGAACTAAATGACCTATAGACTTGAAACTTCGGATTACAAGTATGTGTTCTAAACTAGGTGGTAAAAATTTCAGCTTTCTGGTATTATTCAGAGGTTCACATAAAAAAGGTTGAAAATGCGGTGAAATAGTTCCGGTAAAGATGGTACGGCAGTGTTTGCTTTGCGCTCGACTTGGTGGTGCCACTGCCGTGCTAAAAAACGGTTTTTGCATTACAGCACATGTGACATGAAATAAATATATTTTAATTATACTATTTCTTCAAATCAATCATGAAAGTTCTTCTTTGCTTAATCGCCTAAAGAGTGTTGGAACTCTTTAAATGCAATCCTTTTTACGCGAGACTTTAAATTAGTAATTTTTAAAATTTAAGATGGCGTAAAATTGGTCCGATCGATTTATGTCCTGAAGTCATATTTAAATAAACATCAATAATAACAAGTCATTTTGTAACACGGTGACCTGATAAACGATCTCGCTCGTCATGTTTTTACATTTTCGATCATGCTGTACCTTGTTATTTCAGTATGTACCAAAATGTGGTTCTTCGAAAATCGTATCAGACGTAATTTTATTGCCGAAAAATGTATAGTAAATGAGGCTATAATTTGCGAGTGGTTTGATTTTTCGAGATGATGTGATAATTTTTTCGGTGATGGTAGGTATTATTTTCGGGGCTTTTCTTTTTTTTCCTTATATTAAAAAAATGACTTTATAAAGTTGCTAGATGCAGCGAGTCGTTTATTGAATACAACTTTTAAATTTTCAGCAAAAAATAAGTAGTAAAAGTATTAAACTATATAAACATTCATATTATGATTAATATACAGCCTCAGTATTCTGAATGTATGTGTACGAGTATGTAATCTTTTAATCTTACATTTCTTTTGCCCGGCTAGAACACGACAAGGCCTGAACCAATTTACAAATTTTTCGACTGAAATACAACTATCAGTTCTCTATGAGATTCCAAGGGCAGGATCACTATATCATGTACTCCACGAATTATTCAACCAATTAGTCTAAGAGCCGGCGATTATCAAATATCTCAATCGAGCAGTTAGTCTGAGAGCCGTAGCTATTAATTGTACGTGAGGCGCAACCGTTTCCTGTGGTTAGTAGCTGTGGTTACTGCATCACGCACTGGACATACAATTATAGATTTGCCGCTCTCAGACCGAATATTTTGCGCTGGTATTCGAATGTTGCAGCACTTAATTTGTTCAAATTGTTTGTACTAACGCAGACGGCACTCACAATCCACGTGCTTTGCTAACATAAAGCTGAAAAATTGGATGTGATATTCTCTTCGAGGGTTGGACCGATTTTTGTGTAGTTTGGCACTGATATAGAGAAAATTATAGGAATTATAGAAACTTTAATTCAGCAGAAAAATTAACGATTCCGAGTTTTTTATTGACAATGTATCTCATATTTTAAAATGTTTTCTATATTGTTCCTCTATACCTTTGTTCCGTTAAAAATGTTTTCTATATTTCACTAAATAAACTAAAAAATTTTGTAATTTTTCAAGTACAAACTTATTTTGTAATTATTTTAAACTAGAGGTTGCCCTGTGGTCGAAATTCGACCATAAATATTTAAATCCATGGTGTGTGTGTGTGTGTGTGTGTCCAGGAGCTATAAAAAATAATAATCTATTCTAAATTGAATCACATACTGCAATTCGGCATGAAGGTTGCTTTAGCAGACTATTAAATTAAAAAAAAATCTTTAACTTCAACCATACGCAAAAGAGTATTTCTTGTATGATTAACGTGTCATGTCAAAATATTATAGTGTTCGTGTTCTAGTATGCGTAACGTTTTATTTATTAAGATGCAAGATTAGAATATATTTTACAATAATATTGAAATTCCACGCTCTTTCTCCATATCAACTATAACTGGGAGTAATTTCATGCATTTATATCTACGCGTCTTTCGTAGAAAGTGGTACAAAGTTCGCTCGCGTATTAATATACACCAATCCGTTTAAAAATCCGTAAAAACCAAAAAAAATGTATTTTTTTTAATTTGAAAAAAAGTGGCAATTCAAAAATAAAAAATCAGATTATAGATATTCAACACGAAATAATTTGTTACTAACATAATGACAAAAAATACAATTTTTAAACTGCTATCCCTATTTTATGCCTTTGTAAGACAAATTCACCTTACCGAGAAAAAAAACATTTCTTTCTCTTTTAATGTAGTGTGGTAGACAACAAAATAAACACACTAAATAGTTTTTAAAAAATAGTTAAATAAAAAAGTAGTTGGTGCCCGCAACTTCGTTGCGCAAAAATTTATGTATCACGCGGAAACCGTACATTTTTCCGGGATAAAAAGTATCCTATATATTGCCCAGACCTTATAGCTATTAAACAAAAAAGATTTATTTAAATCCGTTCTGTAGTTCCCGAGATTAGCGCGTACAAATAGACAAACAGATACACAGACAACCTTTTTTGTCGATATGTGTTCTGTTACTGTTCATTAGCACCCCCACATTGATAATTTTGTAAGAATATTAAATGTAAAGACACTCCAATTTTACTGTTTTATTATATGTATAGATTCACATTAGGTAGCCTCTGTTGCTCTACGTCCTTACAACTAAATCCTTGTCAAAAATCACGTCTTTGAGTTGTTTCGTCAGGGCGTGAAGGAAGGACAAACAAACACAATTTCCCGATTAATCATATTAGTATAAAGTATAAACATTACACGAAATCCACAAATGGTTACCAAAATCATATCTATTGCTTACAACATAGAGTTGATATGATTTCTCTAGTATCATACACTAAAGTGGTAGTGTATAGAGTAATAATTATTTATTTATAGTGGTTTGTTTGCAGCCGGTAGCGGCCACACCTAGATCATTACGATCTCCATTCAGTACGAATGTGTTTTAGCACAATGGGCCGGCCGTAATAGCCGAAGGGTACGTTAGCGTGATCGTACATTTGAGCTTTTCGGATCTGGATTCGGATGCGGAAAATATTTTACGTGTTTTTACCATGATGTTTTTAAGTTAGTTTTAAGTTGAAGAATTTACATCTCGAAATATGTCAATATTCTATAATCGTGCACCTATATACAATGAGAAGAAATACAATTTTATTTTGGAATAAAAAAATAATGAATATTTTGAAAAAACATCCAAATTTATTAACTTCTGCAACTACATTTAAATATATTTTATCGCACATGTATTCAATAAATCTTTGTTAATCATTATTAATATTAAATTAAATACTATTTTAAACTCCCCCATAGGACAGGCCTCGCCTAGTTTGGGGGACCGTTAAATTTAAAAAAAAAGTTTTTTAAATAAAATTTTTGGTAAATAAAATATTTGTGTTTTGTATTTGTAATTCAGAATAAACGTTTACTATCAATAATTTGTGAAAAACAGATTTAGAGAATAAGATAAAATAGTTAAGTGCAGTAGCAGTCTGAACAGGAAACCGAATTCGGAAGCCGTCAATGTACGCAGGGGCTTAAAATAAGCTTCATTTTGCAATATTGAGTGGCTGAGGTAATTAGAGCTGCGTCCGGACGGTTGCGGCATCCTGATTCTAACGCATACTTTATTATTACAATAATCTATAATGACTTATATCCTCAAAAAAGACCAGCGATTGTGAATCCTAACACCGATACACACGAATCATTGTCGCGTATCTCGAACGCACCTCGGAGGCTGCAGGGTTCAGTAATATCAAACATTTCATATTTCCATCAAAGGGCGTAACTGAAACTGGAGTATACAGGATGTTCGACTGTGCGTGTGTGTAATAAAGGCGATAATCGCGTGCTGGGGACGCAGTTATAAATCATTTTACGGTTATAAAGGGATCGATATGGTCCCTTAGAAACTGGACGGGTTTCGCAAGGAGCCGCCACGCTATCGCATCGAATTGATATCGTCTAATTATAAGGTTGAGCTGGAGCCGACCAACTTGCCTCTGTACATGGCTCTAACTTATAATCATTGTACTTTTTTTATTTAAAATATTTGAAATTAATTATTATTAAAAATGTTTTTTGCCTTCCTTTAATTTAGTTATATCTTGTCTAATTCAAGAGGAGTTATTTTAATAATTTTTACTGTTTAATAATAAAAAGTACAGAGAAAATATTGTTTAGCTTACGATATGACTTTATGAGAGCTTTAGGCGCGTTGATGTCTTTTTTTTCGTAAGATAGAGGCAATCCACTGATGCTTGGGTAAAAAGGAAGTAATTTTGGTACATATATACCAAAATATTGCTATTTTTGATATTACAATGCAATGGACGGTAAATTGAGATGGTAAATTTTCCCAGGGAGGTTCATACAATTTTCGCCCGTAGCATCTACTTATCATACATCGATGTCCCTTGACAGCGTCACGTCGAAGCGCCACGTTTCCAATTCGCTACGTTCCTAAATACGTAAATTAATTTAGTTCGACTGGAGGTCAGGGCGAGGTCACCCCTCTCTCTCATCGGTCAACAAAAACTGCTGAGGACATTGTATTTCCATAATGTATGACACAGACATATTAAAGTAAGATTTAAAGGCGATTGAAGGATCTTCTGTATTTGTCGAAGTATGTCAATTTAAAGCGCTTCATACTACACCAGCCAGCACATGTCGGCGACACAAGCTAGCGGCCAATGTGGATAGAAGCATGTTGGCAAACTTGCCCGCGCGATGCTGATGTCCAGCCGTCGACACAGTTTTCCGTCATACAATACGTGAAGCTGCTGACATATTTCACCAAAAAAATGTTGCCAACGAAAATCGGCGGCAACGAAGGCTTAAGGACCCTCTTCATAATCGGTGGATAAAGACGACTAGACTAGCGCCAAAATAAGTTTATCTCGCGGGAACCATATTGTTTTCCGAGATAAAAAGTACCCTTAGTCCATCTTCAGCTCCTCAACTAACTTTACACAAAAAATCACGTCATAAAATTGCTCCGTTGCAACGTGAAGAAAGGACAAACAAACAAATAAACAAACACACTTTTCAATTTATAATATTAGTATGGATGACCTGTAATCACCATTGTATAGAGGGCATACCGGACTCTACTCGCTAAACCTATATTTGCCTTTGATCGGTGAGTTACCACTTTACAGCACTACGAATGGGCAAGATGATATTTTTTTTTTATTGGTAATTAAAGAATATATTTCTATTTTAAGGGAAAAATAGAAATATCGATTAAAAAATAGCTCTGATAGCTTAAATTCTTTCAAAGATATGGCAATTTAGAAAACACTAAGGGTACTCTAATATGACGTCACTTACCGGTAGTTTGTACGCATCGCGGGAAGACTTTGTTCGGTACCTATATTAAATATTGCGTTTATGAAAATTGTTTCATAACAAAAGTTCCTGTTAATTGCCTAACTTATCGAATGGTATAAAAATATTAAAAAATGAAATAAAAAAAAAATCGGTTTCATATACTACCAACATTGGTCTAGCGGTCATGTCATCACTACTCTGTAGTGACGTAGAGTAGAATGAAGCATGAAGTCTCCGTCATACAGAGGCATTTTATCGGTCCAAGGTAATTTCGTTGACGGTGACGGCGTGCGGTGGACAAGCGGCCCAAGATAATAGACAAAGAAGCTCATAACGGCGCAGCTGATAATAAGTGTCAGAAGTAGATAGTAACCGGCACCATTAGGCTTATGCGAGATGCTTCTTAATTGTAATGTGGGATTTATTGACCATTATAGCTTAGACGAGGCTGAGAGCTTTTCCTTGTAGCATTTAAATTCAAGGTTGATGAGAAATTAACGATTATCCAGATTCGATCGTGCGCTCGTGAGCTGATTAAGGCTTAAAGTACATTTTTTGGTTTCAAAAATATTTAAACATAACAAGGTTGATTTGGTAGCAGCATAAACAGTCGTCAGTCACGTATGATGGAAGTACAATACTTTTACCCTTCCTTGTAGTTTTTGTCTCTAAATTTTTAACTTATACTATTAAAAGCGTAATATAATTCATTTAATTCATATAAGCACTTTTATTATCAGTACCGATATATACTGCCTAAAAGGCGACACGACATTGACAACAGTAGTTTCACATATTAAAATTAGGTGTAATGAAGTACAACGATATTTGTGACGACAATAATGGTACAGTAGAAACTCGATTAACTAATTGCTATTAATACACATACAGGTAATTGAAAATCCGGATAATCCAAAGTATAAAGAAAATTGGCTTTGGAGCGTATTTAAGTACAATCAGAGAAGTTGAAACAGATCGTGGATCTAAGTAATTTGGTCGGGATTTATCAAACTCAGCCGACAGGTCACAACTTACATGCAACTGACATGTTCCGACCAAATGACGTATGTCCATCAACTGGTTCTCGTTCAATTTCCCCCATTATACATAGTGTAAGTTTATTAAAAAAAAACTAAGGGCCTGTATCGCCGCTTACACATTTATTTGATAGATACAACTTTATTTGACAGATTTTGTATGGAGAATCTGTCAAAAAAGTTGTGGATAGCCTAACAGAAACTTTAACAATAAGCGGTGAAACAGTCCCCTTGTCTAGTCATAACTTATTCTATTAAGGGTAAAACTCTATTTAGGACGTAGGTGAAGTTTGTCATAAGATATCACTTAGTCTTTATGGGTAGGTCAATTAAATGGCACTTTGTAGATCTAGAATTTATCATCGCTGCTGTTCCTACTTATAACTATTGTGAATTCGGTCAATTAGCGGTGTGGTTCATTATGCCTAAGTCAATAATGTGTCTTTTCCAAACAAAACGCGATTGTCAACAAAGTGTTGTGATGTCACTTTGTTGTTGACAGTTGAAGACATAAGTGAAAGAAGCAGACAACTAACACTTTAAAAACTCCCGGATTTTTATTTTATATTTGACGCTTTCGGAACTGAAAAATTATATGAAATTAAAATAATGTGGGTTTTATGTATAGCTAGACACACTAGCTAAATAATGATAATGAATGGAAAAAATTATTATAAACTCGAAGGATGCAAAAATGTTAGTTATCCGCTTCTTCTACTTATGTCTTCAATTTCGGTTTGTGTAGAAATTTGACAGGGCTATTGAACCATACCGTCAATCTTGAGCTTACGCATAATTATAGGAAAAGATTTAAATATTTTTAAAAAGTTTAATGAGAATTGAGACCACATCTATTTTTATTGACTATCTTTTATGCCCCGGATACATGAGCCCAGTTTTTCAAGCTAGGGTAGCAAGCTAGTAGTACTACTAGCTTCGTAAACAAGACTAGCTTAATATTAAAGCTAATAAACTAGTTTAAAAAATAGCTTGCTGTTCTTGGTAAAACCATAGACGAATTAAATAAATAATAAAATTATAATATAAATTCTCTATGCTGAGACTAGCCTCGCATCCCGGGCATTATTTTACTGTGTACTGACAGGGGGGTAGCAAAATCTACGTCAGCGTCAGTACATGTATACTAAGTATATACTTTTAAACCATATTAGATAAGTTATACAAGTATTTAAAGGGTGCTTTAGTCAATTATGTTGTTAATAATTATCAGCACGTGCCAGTGGCGTAGCGTGGGTATCGGCCGCCCGGGGCGGAGAACAAATTTGTCGCCCCCTAGGACAATTTTGCCGCCCCCTTAATTAGGCTTTTCAATTTAATTGTAATTTTTTACAAACATTAAATGCTTTTTTTTTTCATATAATTATTTGGGATTTTTTCTGTAAGTGCAGATAGTCTCATATATAATTCAATGTGTTACATTACAGATAAGTAGCGGAAAAATAATCTAGGAAATATAAATCGTAGTGCGAACACGATCTAATTTTAACTAATTTTTCGGCAAAAACCGTCATAGACCCAACAAACATTTAATATCATTATTTTGTAATTACGTACGTACGTATGGAATTCCTAGAATTACTTTTATTAATGGCTCCGAATTTTTAATTATGTTAGAAATATTGAAATGGTGAAATATTTAAAATATTTTATATTTTCCGTGAAATTTTGCACCCCCTTAAAGGTGCCGCCCGGGGCGGGTCGCCCCGCCCTGCCACGCTACGCCACTGCGACATGCGACGTTGGTATGCGATGTAGGTATAGGAATCCTGAATAGCCTGTTTAGTGGTCGGCCGATAAATATGAATATAGAATTTGACAAAACATCTAATTTTCCTAGGACGGGCTTGGATTATAAGCTAGTTTTGTCTAGATACATTTTCCTCCCTATTGTATGCCCTGCGGGACACTTCTGAATGGTCGGCCTCTTTTTTAAAGGGCTACGGAGGTGTGCTTCGGTCGTTGAACTCAAATGACCCTTTGAGACTACTTTATAAAAGGTGGTGGTTGTTGTAGCTTAAGTTACGGTTTTTATAATATAATTTGATTAAAAATTGATAGGGCTAAGCTAGCATGAGTCTTAAAAAAATATTGTTGGTATATAGATTGGCGTTTTCATAAAAAAAAAAATAAACCGGATTAACTATGATCTAAAAGAGCGATTCGTTCTATGTTAGATCCGCCCCTTATGTAGAAACTCGATTAACCGGATTAATTGCTGTTAATAGGCATTCGGATAATCGAAAATCCGGATAACCCAAAGTATGAATAAAATTGGCTTTTGAGCGCATTTAAGTACAGTGTAAGACGTTTAATAAAAACAAACAAAGACAGGTAATAACTAAGAGATACGTGTGTACGAATAATTTGTTTACAATATTACGTATTTTACCGGGTGATAAAAGTTCCGTTCGACACGTTAATGCTTGCAATAATACGACTTGCAGGTTCAATAATAAAATTGGATTGCAGTCCGGATTTTTGCGAATCCATATAACTGAGGTCTGGATAATCGAGTTCCTGCTGTAGTACTAATGCTGTAGGTGAATCCTTTTTAATTTTAATGTCAGGTAAAAAATTACTGCTCCGAAAATGGAACGAATCCGTATTGTTGTGTATTTAAGTAGAAGAATCGAAGTACTATCTTCTAATTGCTTTCTAATTTTTAATAAAAGAAAGCTACAAAATCATGAAAAGCCGATTATAATTAAAGCTACAATTTTGAATACCTAACTACGTGAAATGTTTTCAAGCGATTGTTGAACTACATATTATGTACATTTTTAAACTAATTTACAATAGTAATAAGATTGGTCTACTAGGAAATAGGTTTAAAATTCAAGTCGAAAGCAGATCCTGTGTTCTATTTTTGAGTGAGTAACCTTTCAAAAGTGGTGCGGTATTTGACTTCGCAGTGGTGTAACAACGATATCTGATCGTAAATGCCTCGGGGCCCCCGAAGCTTAGAAATATTTGTTTACATACATAGTAACTATTTTAGCATACTTTAGTTCAAATTATAGAGCCCCATGAAAAGAATTGACCTTTGATATATAACTACACCACGTCTTCTCGTCGGCATGCCACTGCTAGTAACATCACAGTTATATGTTTACAGTTTAATTTTTTTTTTTTTGGTTTTAATATAGAGGCTAAAGACAGACTAACTTAATCTTAAGATTAAGACGCCTACTGCCGAATAATCTAGAAATTCTTCTTTTATTTAATTTTTAAATAAATCATTTGATTGCCATGTTACTAATGCACTACAGCGCTATAGCTCACGAGGCTATGGCGTGAGCCTTAATATTGCAAAAATTTCCCTACGAAGGTTCCCTACGAAGTCCGGTCAATACCGAACCGCGTGTTTTGAACGTCAACACGCGAGCGGCAAGCACACAACTCAAGAATTAATACACCTACACACAACATCAAAATAAACGTCGTTACATAAAATTGGTCCGAAATTTATACTAACACATGTTAAGGCTCCTCGCCATGTTGGCCATTGAATTCTTGAAAAGGAAAACGCAGTGCGTTCAAAAAGACAACTTTAGAAACATAGGTAGGTAGACATTTGACAATAATGGAACATAGGAAAGGCCCATTACAAAGAGTACAATATTATTTTTTATACGTTTAGTCAAACAAATTATATTAACGCATTTAATACGAAAACAGTCTGTGTACGAATATAAGGTGTCACCATTAATTGTTATTTTTAGGGTACTCTGCTTGTGTTAGGTCCCTAAGAAATATTGAGCTAAAAATTTGGAGACGCCCTTTTCTAGATACGTCTGGTTTCTACACGAGAAACTTTGTATTGGTCTATCTGCATTTAAATTTGTAATTAGCTATTATTATTTTCATAATTGTCATACAACAGCACGAAACCGTTTTCTTTCGTTTCATAAATGACATAGGTACAATCTCTATACTCTATATTTTCTCGTACGTTTTTATAGTCTTACCTATTCTTACGTTAACTAAATGTAAGAATGATTTTTATCGAATATTACTAGGCTAAACAGACGTGCTATTGAATACTTAAAGTCCTGTCAAAATTTCATAAATCGTGCATATAATATTAACTATAGTTAAGAGATTACATGTAATGTGATGTAAAATGACTAGGTAATCGTTAAATGTTAAGAAAAAAACTTGTATGGCGTTAAAATAAATTGAAGTTATCTTATAGCTAATAGCTATTATGTAATATTATTATCACAAAATGACATCTATTAATAACTCTTAGGTATTGAAGGAATTACGATTAAGTACTAGGTATGGAATAAGATTTAAGCTTGATTTAAGAGGATTTAAGTAAAGATTGGGGGATTGGGTTAAGCCCCATGCTTAATTTTTTGTACAAATTTTATGATCGAGCACGCGATGGGCCATAAAACTCGTATGAAAAAATGCGACACGTGAAATGATCTACAGCTTAAAGTATTCACTGCATATAATATAACAAAAAAATATAATTAGAATCCTATAACCCGCTTTTGTTACCTTGTATTGTATGTAAAGTTACAATCTACAGGTTACACCTTTCATGTGTAAAGTGCTAAGGTGTGTGTAGGCTTTAACGCGTGGCTGCAACCGTAAGCCTTCCTTTGGCTTCAAATCTCAGTTACGTCTGTCTAGGTTAGGTATTACGCAGGTATTATCGCATACTCGTCGCAGGGCCAGCGTCGCCTTACCAGCGGTGCCCTTGACGAGATTCCTTCGGCGCTCCTTAACTCTGATTCAAATTCATAACGTACTTTAAAAGTCGGCCAGGCCTTCATAAGGCGTGCGGCACGGCGTCTTATTTTACTTGGCGCCCTGAACGGTCGCCCAGCATCGCCACAACCTAATGCCGCTACTGAAAAGTCGTATTATTATTAGCGCGTCGAGACCGGGTTTACCCGAAGCTCGAAAATCCGGGAAAACCCGGTTTTGGGGATCGCAAAAAACCCGTGTTTGAAAAATGGAAAACCGAGTTTTTCAAGCTTTTCGGGTTTTTCTTTTACGATACTTTGTTACTTAGATGCTTAAAAATTCTTTTTGTTTTAAAAAATCGTTATTAAGAGTTTATTAACATTTTTTTTGACAGTTAAAACTTTCTTAAGTACTTTTCTATTAATTTATTTAAAAAATATTTTGAATTGCGTTTATCGGTATTCTTTAATTGATTTATTTTTGTATCTGATTGATATTGAATTGAGCATTATTGACTGATTGTTAAAATTGTGATAAATATTTTAAGCAAAGCCAATAAATAATGTGATTTTTTTACTTTTTTATTTAAGCCCTTTTTTAAATTTAGATTCTTTTACACTAAGTTATGAATTTGCAGGAAAACGATATATAAAATATTATAGTACTGTTTATTTTAAATTAAACAAACCCGGGTACCCGGGTTTTATTTAGCAAAAACCCGATAACCCGGGTTTTAAAAATTGGGTTTGGGTTTTGAGGCCCTAATTATTATGGGTTTTGTGGATGAATAAAGGATAGGTATAGAGCAAAAGTAACTTTCGAGAGTGATGGAAACGCGATGTTTTGCGCATTATATCGATAAAATCGCAAAATGGTATGCTCATTCAGTCAAGCGTAAAGGCGATACGGATGCGATGCAAACGCGATTCAGTAGCGACTTAAACGTAAACTACGCCTCATCCTTAATTAATAAATAGTAGATTCGTTGACATCACATTGGTTTAACATATTATTTATACAAGTGTATCTTTAGCTTTAGAATTATTAAAATAAGAGAAGTTTTTTAAAGAATACACAAAAAATTTGGATATATACATTTCTAAAACTTGCAGCAAATTGTTAAAAAATCTGAGTACTTAGTATGTATAATGGGGGAAATTGAAAGAGAGCCAGTTGACGGACCTACGTCATTTGGTGGGAGTATGTTAATTGGATGTAAGTCGTGATCTTTGATCGGCTGGGTTTGACATAGGCCGACCAAATTACTTTGGTCCGCGATCTGTATCAACTTCCCTGATTGTACAATGAAAACCTCAAGTGAAGGGCTAGGCATAGATAAAAACTTTTTGCACCACAATTTTCAGTATTTTCATACCTTATCATCTATTTGGACCAACCATAAACTACGTCACACTGTCGAGGAAAGTGACATGGTGTTACAAGAAGTGGAGGAGGGTTCCTAAATTTATTTACGTCACATTTCCAGCGGATAGCTTAAAAATGTTACAACCTGTTATAAGGGTGGGAGGAGCCTTATGCCGTTTGTCCACCAACGCCGTCAACCAAGAACAAGATTATTTCGGCCAGATAATATGACACTGTATGACATAGGTGACAGGTTTCATTTTCCTCTACGCCAGTAACGACGACGACGACATGGACGAAAGAAAAATCTCGCGAAAAAATTCAACTTATAGCCTAGATCATAAAGTTGCATTTTATCCGACCGAAATTATCTCGATCTCGGTTGACGGTGTTGGTGGACAAACGGCCTAAAGACATTTATCTCATATGCATAAATTGGCGTGACGTACTTTGTGGATGGTAATTTCTAAAAATATCTAAGTATATCAGAGAATTTAAGTGAATTAGAGTGGTTCATATTTCATAATTTATATACAAGGCTTTCAAAACAGGCACATATTTTAATTAATATTCATTAAACATATTCGTAATCCGCTCGTTTCAAGGCATTATATTATATACAAGACGGTCACGTTATAACTAGACATTTGACCTTGAAAAACAAAAGTAAAAAAAGAACATAAGAAAATAAGTACATCGGTATATACGGACGAATTGAGAAACCTCCTCCTTTTTTGGAAGTCGGTTAAACATGTCCTAAAACAGCAACAAAAACTAGCCACTTGTAATCGACACAAGCACCGATATTTAGGTAGTTTTCTGTTGATGTTTTTGGTCATTTTTGTTATGTTTAATTACAAATTTCTTTAAAAAGGTCAAATCACTAGTTAATGTGACCGTGTTGTACCGTATACGAGGATTATCGAGTAGGGGTGTACTTTGTACAGAAGTGGATTATGAAATTAAAATATTACTGCGTTATATAAATTCAAGATATTAGCGGAAATAGCAGGTAAGTAACTATTTGGATTCCCCCGTTTCTTGCATAATTGAAGAATTTTGGGCAATAAAAACGATTTGAAATCAAAAAATGTGCACTCGATGTCTACTAGGTAGATAAATGATGAGGTAATTGTTCAATAAACATATTATTTTGTCAAATTTATACAGGAGAAAATGCGTATTTGCTCAATGGTTGTTATTGTTAAATGTTAGTTATCCCCTTCTTCCGCTCTCATCTTTAATTCTTAGCCTGCAGGCCTATGGTAATAAAAAAATACATGTAAACTCTTATAGTCGAGGAGTCATTAGTCCCGATATTGATGATTCTAAAGTTTCCAATGTAAAAGTTCAAATTTAGATGGATAAGATTCGTTCTAGTATTATTATAACTGCTAAAGAATAAACATCTTATATTAAGAAGTTGGTTTATAGGCAGACAGCCTACTCGATTTGGTCGCATTATTGCAAACTCACCTTAAAAGTTACGGATTATATTGAGTTTAAATAAAACGATCAAGTGGGCCTGCGATCCGCATATGTTCTTCAATGGTACATAACGTGATAAGTTATAAGTATGTTGTATTCAGTGTCAAATTTTTGCTATTTTCAAATTATTGAGATTAAGTGAGATAATTCCTAATCTTATTGTCGAATTTAATTCGTAGTACCCTCAAAAAAACGAAAGGGGTATTCCGCCACGAAGCTCACAAAACAAATTGAGCAACCCATAACTTGGATCCTTTGGTTCCGGTTTTAACCGATATCCAAAAATGAGGTTATAACCGGTTTTTTTCAGTTTTGGTCGGTTCAAACTAGCGTCGCCATAGCGACGGCCAGAAGGGAGATGCCCGCTTTGAGCCTGGTCGATGGCGTGATGTCTGCCGCTGAGGAATTCCCGGACAGGATGAGCGCTCGGAGACGCTCTCGCTCCTGGTATTTGGCGTTCTCGCCGGGTGGGTCGAGGCACTCGAACTCGCAGCATCGCTCTCCAACGCGGAATTTTGTGCAGAACTGTGAGGGATTGAGTATTAATTAATTATAAGTACTTTCAAGAAACTCAGTAAAAGACAAATGAGCGGGTTATACGATTAAAGCTGATCTTTGCTCATTCGCACATGTCACTCACCACTCGCAACATGTCTACGCCAGTTTTCTGCGAGACCGTAGTGTTTCAACATTAGTGAAACACCATTTTTCATGCGCTATTTTCAAATGTACTTAAATTTTACAAGTTATGTATAAAATACATGACCGGCTTCGACAAAGTCATCATCGTCTGTTTGTCGGAGCCGGCCATGTATTTACTATTTTGTTTAAATTTATTAAATCGAAGTAGATATAGTAAAAATAGCCATGCTGCAAGAATGGGCCGGCTCGACCGGGATGATACCACGGCCTCACAGAAAACTGGCGTGTGAAAAGTGAGTGAGTTTACCGATGGCCCAAATTCCGTAATCCCCTATCCCTATTCGATCGTAAAGGCCGCCAAACGCACTTGCGACTCTTCTGATGTTACGAGTGTCCGTGGGCGACGGCAGTTGCTTTCCATCAGGTAACCGTATGCTCGCTTACCCCCTAAATATCATAAAAAATGAACAATAAAGTACACAATATATATCGTAGTATTTCTTTGGTACAGTCGGGCCATTTAATAATAATAATAATAAGTAATAAACATTTAACAAAAATAAATAAAGAAATAAAAACTCTTTATTGGAATAAAAAGTCACAATTGCAAAATAATAAAATTAATTAAAATGAAAGTCCGAAATGGCGGCCTTGCTGCTGGAAGCAGTCTCTACCAGGCAACCTAAATTAAAATTAAATTGAAGGACGAAAACGAGAGTAAAGATGAAGAAGAAACTACATAAAATACACATTTAAATACATACATTATTCTGCCGGACTAAGGTTTCCACAGTTACTTACAAGGACCTGGAAGAGGAATTCTATTTCTCACGATACTCACATAGGGCGGATCACAGTATATGGCCTTGCACCACATGGGCTCGGAGTGGTAGCAGACGCAGATGGAGCAGACTCCAGGTCCGGGGACGTACAGCAGTCCGTGGCCCACGGTCTTGCCTTCCCAGTCGATGCAGTCCTCCTCCACACTCGCTGAAACATACGATAATGGACTTTTATCCAGCGGCAATAGCTACCTCAGGTAGTTGAGAGGTAGCAGAATTTGCACTCGGGGCGGAATTATAATAGATCCCACACTGGTTACGGTGACGGTGGCCGGTTTCATAAAAACTAGGCCTATTACGCAGGAGAGTGATTTTTATAGTGCCCAAGTGTGCTGTGCGCTTCCTTTCTTCCTTTACTCTCATAACCCAGTGGGATGGATGACCGACACTATTGGCAAGGTGATCAGCCTGCATTGTCCTAACCAAACTTCAAATAACTACGCGGGAATCGAGCGCTCGACCTCCGGGTGAGGGGCCGAGCTCTATACCACTAGACCACGGAGGCAGCAGCTAGGGGTGTCATTGCATCACAAATGGTGTCAGCTAGACGTGCTACTGGATAGATTCACATAGAAAAATAATTTCGCTTCGGCTTCGCTACGCCACAGCCTAATTGTTTTGGTCTTTATGCTTTGGCCCTTAGAAAATTTCGGCCTTTCGGCCATGTGGAGCGGCGACAGAGGTTAATTTAATGGTGATCGTATACTTACTAGTATACAATAATAATAAAGGATCTATATATCAATACGCGAGGGAAAAACTTTGTATCCCTTTTTTACGAAAGACGTGTAAATGTAAAAGCTTCAAATTTCTCCCAGTTATGGCTGATATGGAGGAGTAGGGTGGAATGTCAATATTATTTTAAAATATGCTTTTATCTTACAAATTTTTAATAAATAAAACACAACGCACACTGTAACACGCACACTATAATATTTTGACATGACATGATATGATAATCATACACGAAATATTCCTTTGTTTATGGTCTCCGTCTTTGTTTTTTTTAATAAATTGAAGTCTGTAATTGAATCGAAAATAGATCATATTTTTTATAGTTCTTCTACACGATGGCCCAGCTTTATTATAATAAAATTTATTATTTTAAATACTTATGGTCGAATTTCGACAATAGGGCGACCTCTAGTAAAAATCAAAATATTTTTATTCAAAATAAGCACTTTAAGTACACTTTCTGAACGTCGAGACTACAGTGCCCAACACCGGTTCGGGAACTAACCCGGCGAGAAGAACCGGCGTAACAAATTCGCACGGGTCCTTATACCTAAAAGATGGAAAGCAACAATATTATGTCTTAAAGCTAAAGTAACGAACAATGATTGTTTTTAGTTACATACATAATTGTAAGTTAAAATAATATGTTACATATATTACAATGCATTTATTATTACGTTTTTATTATTTTATAAACAAGTTACTTGTTTATAAAATAATAAAAACAAAAAAAATATAAATGTAATCCGTCATTAAGCAACCCACTACGGACTTACAAAGGCGGTAGTTAGTAAACTTAACCCTAAGGTTAAGTTAGCTCATTAACGGTAATTAGCGGAGTGCAGTTCGACCGACGTGACGAGGTGGGTTCACAAATGTCGCTAGTAAGATGACCCAGATCTATACTGTATATAATGTGTGGGTACAATCTATACATATCTATACTAATAATATAAAGCTGAAGTTTGTTTGAACGCGCTAATCTTAGGAACTACTGGCCGGAATTGAAAAATTATTTGTGTGGTTAGACCATTTATCAAGGCTATAGGCAGTAATAAAAAAACATTGTAAAAACGGGATAATTTACAAAGCTTCACGCGGACGTAGCCGCGGGTAACAGCTAGTTATCCATAATTCCATAGTGTCCATATCTACTACCCATACTAATAATAAAATGGGAAAATAGAAAACTGTGTTAGCTTGTTTGTCCTCCATTCACGTCCTAACGAAGCAACCAATTGACTTGATTTTTGTCATATACTTGGTTTAAAGCACGGTGAGTAACATAGGCTACTTTTGGTCTTAATAAATGCTAGTTTAAAATACAACGCAGGCGTAATCATGCCAAACTTCGGTTCATCCCCTCGATTACACTCAGGGGTTTAGCTAAGACTTTAAGGTTTTCGTTTCTTTATAGAATCGCGAAACAAAATTTATGGAAATGACATACGCTTACTCCAAGGGGTCCAGCTTCCTTGAAACATATTCAAAAAAGCTGGACCCCTTGGAGTTGCGCCGAGGTGTAGCTTCGCTCTGCATCCTTTATAGACTTTACCGCGAGGAGTGCTCAGAGAAAATTGTTTGGAATAATTCCATCTGCAACCTTTCGCCGGTGGTAACGTAGGACGATCCTACGGAAAAAATTACCTCCCACAAGTAAAACTCTGGAATAAACTATAATCAACACGACCTGCAAACCTTCAAGAAGAGAGCGTATTCCCTCTTAAAAAAGCCGGCAACGCACCTGCAACTCTTCTGATGTTGTTAGTGTCCATGCGCGGCGGTAGTTGCCTTCCATCAGGTAACCCGTTTGCTCGTTTATTAACCCCTTATCTATATCTATTCTAATACTATAAATTACTTTTTATTTTATTCCAATCGGACAATCCATTCAAAAGACATTACTCATTTAAAATTGCAATTGGTATAAAAATGGATGATGGCCGTCACAATTTTTTTATAGAGAGCTTAAAAACTGAATGTCCACCCGTGAGTAGCCGGGGCGGATCGCTAGTCTTATTAAAAAAGAAAAAAATAAAGAAGCGAAAATGTTTACGTCTTGGCTAATCAACCTGGACCGCATCATCAGATCACCATTTTGGGAACATGGAACCACCCTGGAACTTATTCTATATAAAAAACCAAAAGCATTTTCATTATCAGTCCACAAACGGTGGACTATCCGTGGAATTGAGAAACCTTCTCATTAAAAGTAGGCGTCAAATGACGCTATGATCTTACTCTCGGGAAAAAAATGTCTGTTCAAAATTACTTGGCAAGGAATTTCATACAGAATTTGACATTGTATACGAGGTTGTATGCCAACTTACGGCAAACGGATACATATTGCTTAGTCATTATGAGCAACCGAAACGTACGAAATACAGCTAAATTACAGATGAGTTCAGTACCTCTAGTTCCCAGCCCAATGAGAAGACCCGCGCATTGTATGTAAATTCGTGTTTGTATTCAAAAGGCACAATATACGATATTGTTTCGCGTATTCACGTTTTATTATTTTTATTCAAAACCATGAATACTCGTTAAATATATGATTTTTTTATGTTAAAAACTCCCGACAATGAGTTTTTCTTACAATGCTTTTTGAAAATAAGAATCGCATCCATTTAAGTTACATAACAAAACATAGGGATAACTAGTTGACCCCGCAGACGTTGTTCTGCCGAGCTATTTTGTGAATCTAAACCATTCTCAGATCACCTTGAACACACACAAAAAATTTCATCAATATCGGTCCAGTCGTTTAAGGGAAGTTCAGTGACATACACACTCACAGAAGAATTATATATATTAAGATATTAAAGGGGGTTTGTCAGTCCCTTGTTACTGTGCCAGAAGGAGAGATATTTTTTTCGAGAGTATGTATGTATGTATGATTGTTTGACACGCTCTGAAGCCTTGGTCAGCCAGCGGCTTGACGTATGAGATAACGTTACGTTCGTCTTGTTAGCGCAAGTGATACTGGGAATTAAAAAAAATAAAAATGGTGGATTTTGAAGTCAAAATTGTGAGGAGTTTTGGCGGGGATTTCAGAGAGTGACGTTGTGTGTTTTGTATTTTTTGTTAAATTTATGTTATTTACGTGTTTA
>JAOTAV010004896.1:0-30806 GCA_026546445.1 Cyclargus thomasi | reverse complement strand
GCGCCGTAGTCTCGACGTTCAGAAAGTGTACTTATAGTACTTATTTTGAATAAAAAGATTTTGATTTGATTTGATTTTGATAATACAACATTAATTGGCGTGTCCGTACAATTAATATTTTTACAAACTAATCAATGTGGGCTTAGGAACAGTAATAGAACACAAATCGACAAAAAAAAGTTGTCTATTTGCCTGTTTGTACGCACTAATCTCCGGTTCTACTGAACGGATTCGAATAAAACATTTTTTATTTAATAGCTATTAAGTCTGGGCAATATATAGGATACTTTTTATCCCGGGAAAATGTACGGTTCACGTGATATACAAATTTTCATCGAAGTTGAGGGCATCAACTATCAATAATATTTATAGTTTTATTTATATATATAAGTTTTGTATTATATGAACAAAAGGCATATAAAGAGAGCTTTTTTATCGAGAGATTTTTTCTCGAGAGATTTTTTAAGAGCGTCCAATCTAAAGTCTTACCCTAGTGGGTAAGTGGGCCCACTTACCCACTAGGGTAAGACTTTAGATTCACAATCGAGAGGGTGCGGGTTGGAACCCCAGTGGAAAAGTGTACTAATGAGACATTTTCCGATCTCAAGTACATAATACGGATGCTCATTGCCGTGGGAGAGTCATTCGGCACGAATGGGCCGGCTCGACCGCAGTGATACCACACTACACAGAAAACTGACGTGAAACGGCGTGTTTGCTATGTTTCATTCAGTGACTGACTTTACCGGTGACCCAACTTCCCTAATCCTCCTACCCCTATTCCCATTCCCTATTCCCTCATAAAGGCCGGCAACGCACTTGCAACTCTTTGGGTGTTACGAGTGTAAACGGCGACGGCAGTTGCTTTCCATCAGGTAACGCCTCTGCTCGCTTGCTCCCTAAATATCATTTAAAAAAAACGTCGCAAAAAAAAATCTACGGTTTCTGAGATACTCTATGCGAGCGATGCTCATAAGTTATGTTAAACAAAGTTTTTACGTGACGTAGTTTACTTGGTACGTTGTAACGCGACGTAGAATACGTAGTACGTAGTTACGGACGTAAGTTTTACTCCGGAGGTGCTGTAGAGTAATGCGTTAAGTTTGAGAGCTGGTGATACGCATAGTGTGAAGAGATGTCGATAAATGAATATCGATACGATTGTGCTCGAATGTCATTGTTTGTATGCACCGATTATAAAGAGGGGCCAGAAGAAAATTGATACCGAATATTACAAATTTCGGAATTCATAAAAAAAAAAAACAGAATTTATAATATATTTTCATGGTAACAATTACTTATGTATTTAAAACAATTATTGTTTGTTAAATTAGGTTTGAGACAGAATATTGTTATTTTCCATCTTTTAGGTAAAAGATGGACCCGTGCGAGTTTCTTACGCCGGTTCTTCTCACCGGGTTAGTTCCCGAACCGGTAGTAGCCACCGTAGTCTCGTTCAGAAAGTGCACTTAGAGTGCTTAGTTTGTATAAATTAATTTTAAAAGTTTAATTTTATTTTCATCGATACTTATCAAAGTACGTCCCTATCCCAAGTATTTGTTGCTCGTTGCTCTAAGACAATTTACCAAAGTACCCCCCATTGCACTCAGGGCAGCGTCCTGCAGCCAGTGATTAGATGGAGATACTGTTAATTAAAATATAAACAGAGTACATTCTAGAAAATACTAAATGCTTAATGCAATTTCATTTTGGTTTCAGCAGAAATTTGTTGTGATGTTTATAATTTTGCAAATACTACTTGACGTAATTTAAGAATCATTGGTTGTAACAGTAATGATTCGAGTTTGAATTTATGGGATTTGTAACGATTGATGACCTCTGTGGCGCAGTGGTGTAATCTTGATAGCTCGCGCTGGGGGTCGCGGGCTCGAATCCCATCGACGAAATAATAGTTTTTCAAAGTTCCTGGGTCGTGGTTGTGTATTAAATATGTGTATCATATAATAAAAATCTTAAATATGTGCATAGTATAAAATTATTAAATATATTACCGTTGTCTGGTACCCGTAACACAAGTCCTTCAGGTACTTACCACGGGGAGTGAAGCATCCATAGATATTATTATTATTAACTTTTGCCCGCGGCTTCACTCGCGTGGAATTCGTAAATAGCATTGATTGCGTTTTAAGTAATTTTTAAAATTACTTTTCATACAAATTTCAAGGAGTCCTGTCGTCGTTTTCATGGATTGCATCATCAGACCACCACTTTTATAAATATGGTGTCAAAGATGGACTATACCTTACGCAACCATTAAAGAAGTTAGAAAATCGGACCAAAAACAACAGAGTTAATTTTCGAACATAAACCTACTTCTTTTTAAATCGGTTAAAAAGTAGACTACATCCCAGTGAAATTCCCGTAAAAATCGGTCCAGCCGTTTCAGAGATTAGCCAACAAAAACAGACAGACAGACATACAAAATTGTAAAAAGTTATTTTAGTTTGTTTCGTGTCCATATTCATATGCTACTTGTAAGAACTGTTAATTTTAATGTTACAAACAGACACTCCAATTTTATTTATTTGTTTAGATTCGTTACCGTTTGACATGACGCTTGCTAAAAATGATTAAAAAGCATACTTCTTATGAATGTCATGTCACAAAGTATATTCCTTTTACAGCTAGTAAGCGGTAAAATATCTTTAGAGGTAGGCAAATATAATAAAATTAAACGATAATATATCTATAAGAGAACTGTTATAATAAAAACTATGTTTAAATATAATAATAATAAAAGTCTACAGCGTGACTTAACGTAATATGAGACAAAATGTAAACCTTGGTGCAAAAAAATGAAATTATAAGTTGAGAAAAAAAATGATATGGGCATAAACCTATAGACGTCTTGAAATTTGTAATAGAAAAAAAACGGTGAAATAGGCTCTCAATCCTCAAAACTAGATAGCAACAATAAGTGTTAGTAACTGTGTTGGGATGTTGGTACATCGATCTGTACCAGATCCGTCCATTAGACAACTGGCCCATATCTGACACTCGTCAAGTCATTATCAGTTATTAATAGACTAAAGTGAGTGCTGTTGGTACATGTATAATCAGAGAAGTTGAAACAGATCGTAGATCTAAGTATTTTGGTCGGGTTATGTTAAACTCAGACGACATAATTATCACGACTTCTATGGAATTTATATATTCCGACCAAATAACTTAGGTCTGTCAACTAGCTCTCTTTCAATTTTCCACATATATATAATATTAATACGCGAGCAGAAAACTTTGTACCCCTTTTCAAGAGAGACGCGTAAATATAAAATCATGAATTTTCTCCCAGTTGTACTTGAAATGGAGGAAAAGCGTGAAATACCAATATTATTTTAAAATATGCTTTAATTTACATATTTTCATAAATAAAACGCTGCGCGCACTACAACATGTGCACTACAATATTTTCACATGACACGATAATCATACACGAAATACTTTTTAGTCTATGGTTAAAGGTTTTTTTAAATAAAATTTAATGGCCTGGTAACGATATTTTTATGCCACATTGAAGTCTGTGATTGCATTGAAAATAGATTATAGTTTTTATAGCTCCTTTCAACGATGAATTTAAAAAAATATGGTCGAATTTCGACCACAGGGCGATCTCTAGTATGCATCAATATTTGTCCACGGCTTCGTTCGCATTAAGAAGTATTTTCATAAATATTTTCGTTCTTTTTTTATCACCTTGCAACTAATTATTAGTTTTTAAGTTTTATAAATATAAAATGAATTTTCTTTGAACTTTCTTTGACTGAAGATGAATGAGCTTAACCACTTTAATCCGGTACCGAAAAGATTTTAATTTAATGAAGATTTTAACATTTTATAAGATTTGGATGCTGTTAAGTATTTGTGTGTTATCAATTAGATTTATAAATGCTACAAATTTCCTAATATATATTTTCTTAATAGTGATACTGCATTCATAACTCAAAATCTGAGTTTTTGTTGAATAAGACACAAATGCTTATCAACGTCCATTTATTCTTTTTAAGTAATAAAAATAAAGTGAAGTTAAGTTCCACTATAATAATAATCCAAGTTTTTATAATCCAAGTCATGTGCAGTGTGAACTCGATATTTTATTACTTATAAAACGATCATGAAACAATGAGAACATAAAACACACGTGAGACATCCCTAATGTCGATAAAAATTTAACCGCGCAATATTGTCCATACTTCCATACTCAAAAACTCGAAACTCAAAATTTTAAATTAAATAATTAAAAAAAAACATTATATACAACAAACTCGAAATCTCTTTATTCAGAGAAATAAGTAAAAAAACATATTTCAGAACATCGTATCCGGGGTGCCCACCACTAGTTTTGGAACTAACCCGTCGAGAAGAACCGGCGTAAGAAAATCGCACGGGGCCATCTTTTACTAAAAAGATGGAAAATAACAACATACCTTTTTCCAAGGTGTGCTGTCGCCAATAAAGTCATTAATTTCAAAATAGCACACAAACATTCTCCTAATACTTTTTTAAAACGCTCTCTGGGAAGCTATTGTACAGGCGTATACACTGCCCCTAAAAAATTTGCTCACTTTGCTAAGTCCCATCACTGGTATTTCTAAATTGTACTTATTCCTAATGTTAAAACAATGATTAATTATCGTTTTTCTTTTAAAAATTATTTAGGTTCTTTCTTACATAATATAATACATTATCCATGACGTATTGAGATGCTACGATTAGATTGTTTATTTCTTTAAAATTTTCTCTTAAGAATTCACATCATGATATCTTATAAATAGTACGTATTGCTCGCTTCTACAGCACAAATTTTGCATTAATGTACGCTGCATTACCCCAAAACAGATTTTGTAGGACATGATACTATCGAAATAACTTATACTAATATTATAAATGTCAAATTGTGTGTGTCAGCTCTTCACGTCAGTACATGATATGGAGATATGAGAAAGACACAAAATACTAATTTTTATGCCGGAAAAATGTACGGTTCCCGCACGATAAAGGAATTTTGGCGCTGAATAGTTGCGGGCATCATCTAATAAGAAAATAAAACATGTGAGGTACACCGTATCCCTAATATCGATAAAAATTAACCGTTCAACATTATCTAAAAATATGAACTGTATTCAGGTTTCTACATAAAAGTGAACGGTCGACAGAGTTTTTTAAAAATGCTAACTCCGTGCTTTATATCAACACGGTTATCGCTGACTCCGGAATGCATATAGCATTAAAATTTTTCATCGAACCGAACCGAAAGTGTCGGTGAGTCGACACATTTCATCGACATTCACATTTTATCGATGTTAAAAATATCGACGCGAATAAGTTGAAAATATATATATCTCCAAATATTCGGTTCTTTTACCATCTCTTTGAAATTACAAAAAAATCGGTTTAATTATTCCAGAGCTATAGACACACAGCCTAAGCCACAGGTCTGATGACTGACGTAAAAATCCGTTATGAAAGGATTTTGATAATTTCTACCCAATAGAATCTAGAGGATAATATACGAGATGAAAGTTTGTACGAAAATACTTCGTACCGTAAGCTTCGGATAAAAACTAGTCTTCATATGTTTATCACTGAGCTCCCCCTAAACGACTAGACCGATTTTGAAAACTTTTTTGGTGTGCGTTTGAGCGGAGAATGGATGGCGGAGATTCAGAAATCAAGATCGCCAGTGCAAGCAATGCATGTAGCTTACTTTTTTCACTTATTTATCGATAAGTCGATATTAGATGGCCAGCACTACGTCCTAGCCATCAAATGCAGTTAAAATCGCGCCATTATTTTTTACGAGGACCCAGCGACGGGATTTGGCAATGGCTGACACTAAATTATATTCGAAAACTGATTTTTGTTTAAGATTCGCGCGCAAATAGATTTCAATGGATTCGTAACATTTTTATTACGGGCTGTTATTGAATATTTTATTTCGATGATCATTGTATGTTTTTGTTTTACACTAACTCTATCGCACTGGAATGTAATATTAAGGGTGTGTATGCATATTGCTTATATACAGAGTGTATAAAAATAAGTACTAACAGTTCAGGGTGTGTTTGGGACATGGGGCCCCTTAGCTAAATTGAAAAGCGCTGAAAGTGAAAAAGTACTTTGTGATTTTTATGCGCAAGCGCCCCAGAAACATGACGTTTTTTCATACTAATCACAAAAAAAAATATCTGCGTTACTATTTTCACAGAAAACCCTATACGAGAGTATTAAGGATATATAAAATAACCAGTCCTGACTGACTAATTAATCATCGCCGATTAAAAACTGTTAAAGCTAGCCATTAATTTGGTGAGTAGGATTGTTTTATTGGCTGAGAAAGTAATTTTAAAAATTTTACTCCTACGGGGTTGAAATAGGGTTTGAAAGTTTAAATAAAAGTTCATCATATTTTGTTCAGTTAAATTATATTTCTGAGCTACTGATTCAAAATAAATAAATACGTGTTTAAGTATTTTTTAAAATTCTACCCCTCAGAGGGTGAAAAGGGGGTTAAAGTTTCTGTACATTTTTCTACGCTACTTCGTCATTTCTTAAGTTAGAGACCTAAAATTTTATTTCTGTGCTGCAGCTGATTTAAAATAAATGAATACGTGTTTAAGCGTTTTATAAAATTTCACTTCCAAAGGGGGAAGCCGCGGGAAAAAGCTACTTACGGATACTTAAATAACACACCTTGTAATATTAGCGCTTACTTTGGTTACGCAATATATAAAATTCTCATTCTAGTTGCCTTTAACAGCCGACACGGCTGTTGGCTACCGATGTTGACTCAATTTTATTTGCAAATCCAGTAGGTCATAGTTTATTTTACCCCTAAGTCATAAGGGTTACCTAAAATTAATTTATATGGCAAAACAACGTTCGTCGGGCCAGCTAGTAAAGTTATAACACCGTACATATAATGGAAATCTAACAGTTTTTTTGCTCGATTTAAACCAATGAAGTACCAGAAAGAGTTTCGACCAAAACAAAAACAGAACTGACCGTCCCGTGCCAAATGGCGTGTGAAAAAGAAGAATATCTAGTAGGGTTCCCGGGGGCGATGGAAAACCTTTTAAATAATGATAACTGCGGAAACCTAACTTTGTCATTATTGAGTATAAAAAATTATTGATTTCAATGTTTTGCCCATTTTCGTGAGTTCAAGAGTTCTATAACTATAATAATAATATCTATGTGCGCTTTACACCACGTCAGTCTGGTCCCGTGGTAAGTACCTGAAGGAATTGTGTTACGGGTACCAGACAACGGAAATATATTTAATACTTTTATATTATACAAATATTTAGAATGTTTATTATATGATACACATGTTTAATACACATCCAAGACACAGGAACATTGAAAAACTTTGGCTCCGTCGGCGGGATTCGAACCCGCGACCCCCGGCTTAAGCTACCGGACGCACTTACCAACTGTAGCTCATAGGTCGTCAAAATAACGAAATGCTCGAAAAGAAAATTTTATAGCCACACAAAAATTATAAGTCGGAAAGTGTGTTTGTTGGTTTGTCCTACCTTCACGCCTTAACTAAGCAACCAATTCGGCATAGACTTAGTCGCAAGGATATAATATATTCAAAAGGCTGTGACAAAAGTAACTGATAAAACTGTGTCGCTGATATAGAATTCACTGTGAAAGTAGCAGCGATGAAAGCAAAAAAAAAGATTTGCTGATTTTTATGGTCAGACTCATGTCACTCGGTTACATTTACTTTTGTTACACCCTGTATAACAAAACATAGGTTACTTTTGCTAAATCAATCTCTCAAAATATCTATATCCTTACGCGATTTTCGAATCGACTCGCGAACAAAAAGTTTTGTATAAGAAAATAATATGCAAAATATACTGAACCCAGTCCAAATCTTCGCTTCGCGCTTTAGCCGCACAAACTTGGAGTGCATTTTATTTTGCTCTCTATTCACTCAGGATAAGAACTATTTTTGTTTCTCGTTTGTATTGAAATGGCGAAGTTCATTTATATGTAGATGCTGCATCTGCCTTTACGTATTTACGTGTTTCTGCACCTTTTTAAATGCGGGTTTTCCCATTACTTTATATTAAAGTTTTCATAACCCTCGATTTGTTCGAGTTTTAGTTTAACCGAGAAGGAGCTCAGAATAGTTTGAGCTGGTATATTTCCCCAGCTGTAATATAATATTGTCGGTGATTCGATTAAGCTCAGTTGCTAACTCTATAAGCAAAAAGATCGACGACCTCTGTGGCTCAGTTGGTAAGCGCGTAGCTTAAGCCGGGGGTCGCGGGTTCGAATCCCGCCGACGTCGCAAGTTTTTCAATGTTCCTGGGTCTTGGATGTGTATTAAATATGTGTATCATATTATATGATAAATATGTGTATAATGTAATAGTATAATAATTAATAAATAAAATAAATAAAATCATTTATTTCTTATTATTTATCTATTTAATATATTTCGGTTGTCTAGTAACGTGAACTGTAACACAAATCCCTCGGGTACTTACCACGGGACCAGACTGACGTGGTGTGGACCATCCATAGATATTACTATCATTAAAAAACGTTTAGTAGGTAAACGGTCGAATACAGAAACGTTCTCTATCTTAAAGTTGGTCAAAAAGAGGCGTGTTTATGAGTTTATGCTATGTGTGTGTCTGTCTGTTTCTTTTAATAATATTTACGGGGCAAGCGAGCAGACGGGTTACCTGATGGAAAGAAACTGCCGTCGCCATGATCACTTGCGACATCCGAAGAGTCGTAAGCGTGCTTCCGGCCTCTATGAGGGTATAGTGATAGGGGATTAGGGAAGTTGGGCCAGCGGTAAACTCACTCACTGAACGAAACATAACACACCGCCGTTTCGCAACTCCGGTCGAGCCGGTCTTTTCGTGCCGGAGCATGACTCTTCCACGGCAAATGTATAACATCTTACCGCCCTAACCGCTGAACCGACTGAAATTTGGTATGGAGAATTTATTATGCATCTTATTATGGAACGTAAACACAGAAAACATTTTTTGTATTTGAGCCATTTGTGAATTTTGATTTATTTTGTTTATAGTATTTATTGTTATGGCGGCAACAGAAATACATATTCTAGGGAAAATTTCGATTCTCTAGCTATTACCGTTCTTGAGATACAGCCTGGTGACAGACAGACAGACAGACAGACCGGCAGACGGACGGACATCGAAGTCTTAGTAATCCCGTTTTAACCCTTCGGGTACGGAACCCGAAAAATTGTTTCTTTTAAGTTTACCCATCACTGTTTCTAATAGTTTTTTTAATCGCCATTTTTAAATAATAACCCTGCGGATAAAGGTACGGCTTACGCGGGATAAACGAATTTTGATGCAATAAAGTTACGGGTATCATCTAGTCAAATATACGACACATAATCCTTGATACAATATATTATAATATTCCTGTTAGACGAAATAATTTAACCGAATTTATTCCACCATTGCAACTCACCGGTACAACTACCTTTCAAAGACAGCGATATATTACTATCTGAGACATACAAAAATTATGAATATGATTTTTTATTAATGTTACCATTAATTATATTACAGAGGAAAGCTTAATATAATTATATAAATGACTTTTTAGTCATTTATATAGTTATATTATATGATTTAAATAATAGTAACTGCGAAAAACCAACTTTTTTATTATTGAGTAAAAAAAACTAATGATTTCAATGTTTTGCCCATTTTTCGTGAGTTCGAAATTTCTATAACTATAATAATAATATCTATGTACGCTTCACACCACGTCAACATTTTTTTGTTTACAAAATTAATAGAAAAAATTGGTCAGTTGTGGTTTTATTTTTTAAGAAAGGCAGCGGACCCAATGGGCGTTGCCGTGCCGGTATTTATTTGTGAATCTAATCCATTCTCAAGTCCCCTCAAATTTAAATAAACTTTCCCATTTATAAATTAGTAAATATTTAAATGTATCTACTATTCGAACAGACGATGCGTGTCAGATTGTAAGGATAACATCGTAAACAGCAATCTGTATACATTGTGCTCAGAATTATTTAAATTTATTCATCTGTATCGATTAAGTTGTAAGTTTTGAATAATTATTATTTATTACTGCTTTGTTTACTTCTTACTTATTAGTGTAACATTGATTGTAACTTTACTGTTTTAACCGATTAACAGAAACTAGGAGGTTCTGTTTTTGGATGTGTCTTTCTTGACTACTTCCAATCACAAACATAATATACCCTTCACGTATAGACAAATAAATAGAGAGAAATATCAGTTGTTTATTCTTTCGTTATCCTACGATATTCGTGCAGCTCCTGCACTCTCAGCATGGTGACCGAGAAAGTGAGTGTGTGCTGTCATCTTATCCCAACAACCTGTCAGCTTGTCATTTCTTTCGTGTTTCTCGGTCGCCATGCTAAGTCCACTAGTGATTTAAAAGGCGTGTGTTTTTTCACTTTTTTTAACCTTTTTTTGTCAGTCTAGTTTTATATATCGCTGGCGTATGGGTAACCTTACACACGAGGTAACGTTGGCTCGCACGCGACCACAGAATTAATCGAACGCCTAACACTTACGATTTATAACGTTCACGGGATAATCACGGGACGACACGTAGGACGTAGGGCCGAACCGTAGCTCTGCCATGAGTGTGAATATTGCTTTACACTTATTGCAGAGTCACTGTACGGTGTCGACACTCGATAGATAGCGACTTTTTTTTTTTGGTATGGCAATTTTAGTTCCGCAAGTGACCGCTAGAGGCGCTGTAAAATTCTTCCATACTAGAAATTTACGTACTATTGCCTCAAGCTCATGCTAAACCTACAGGAACAAGGTTCAAGGAGAAATTCTCAGTGCTTGTATGTTTTTAAAAATGGTGTCAAGGAACATTTTTTATCTCAATAAACTATATAAACATTCAATATTACAAAATACTTTTTATAGTTTTAATTCTTTTATTTTAAGTTTGTATTTTATCTCAATTAATCCATAATTACTGATTATGTATTATTATTTCTTTTTAATCCATTTATATATAGGATTATGATACATTAAAATCCTATGTATGTATATGTGTATTTATTATGATGTTTTACTCTTTATTGTGTATGTATTTATGGTATTATGTTTTTTATTTGTAATTTGTATATTTACATATTTATAAATAATTCTTAGTTCGTCTATGAAGGCACCTACCATCTATCTTTATATATATAATTCTTCCGTGAGTGTGTATGTCACAGAACTTCGCTTAAACGACTGAAGCGATTTTGATGAATTTTCTTATGTGGGTTCAAGGGGATCTGAGAATGGTTTAGATTCATAAAATAGTTTGGCAGGACAACGTCTGCGGGGTGAACTAGTTACTCTACATTAATTTAACTGAGGTTGTCTGGACGAAATCGCTTAAAGCGATAAGACCGCTTATAGTACTTTTTTACCATTTATTGGTACTGTATGGTTTATTATGTCTTGTTTATTTTGAGTGCAATAAAGTGTTTTTCATTCATCATTCATCCATTCATTCATTCATTCATTCATTCATTCATTCATTCATTCATTTATTCATTCATTCATTCATTCATTCATTTATTCATTCATTCATTCATTCATTCATTCATTCATTCATTCATTCATTCATTCATTTATTCATTCATTTATTCATTCATTTAGTCATTAATTAAGTCAGTCATTCATTCATTCATTCATTTTTCATTCATTCAATCATTCAAACATTCATTCATTCGTTCATTCATTCATTCATTCATTCAAGGTTATGTGTTTTTTTAGGTTAAAAGAGAATTATCGATCTAGCTATCTTTTGCGGCTTGCGCGTGCATCGCTCACATCTATACAGACAGACAGACTGAGAAAATGTAGCCTACGTGTTAATGCAGGATGTCAGCTAACTCCATTCCAAATTTTATCAAAATCTTTCGCGTTTATATTATAATATAAAAAAGATACGATAATCCACGATACCAGCTAGCTCCATGCCAAATTCGAATATTATCGAAATTGGTCCAGCCGCATAAGCGTGAAGAAGTAACAACTTTCGCATTTATAATATTATTTATAATTTAAGCGCAAGCTTTCAACTTCTAACTCCTTTAAAATCCTTTCTTAGCGGATGATTAGGTCATAACATAGATGTTATTGAAATTTCAGCCGAATCCATCCAGTGGTTTGGACTGAACGTTGATAGAATATCGTTCAGAGCGTCCGTAGTTTAGTGAGTAAGACCTTTGGTACGCACTCGAGAGGGTGCAGGTTCGGGCCCCGGTGGAGGCGTGTACCAATGTGACATTTTCCGATCTCAAGTACATAAAACGGATGCTCATTGCCCTGGGAGAACCATGCTTCGGCACAAATGAGCCGGCTTGACCAGAATGACACCACGGCCTCACAGAAAAATGGCGTGAAACGCCATCGTGCTGTGATTCGTTCAGAGTTCACCGGTGGCCGAAATTCCCTAATCCCCCAATCCCTAATAAAGGCCGGCAACGCACTTGCAACTTTTCGGATGTTACGAGAGTCCATGGGCGACGGCAGTTGTTTTCCATCAGGTAACCCGTCTGCTCGTTTCACCCTAAATATCATAAAAATTGGCGGAATCTTCAAAACTTTACTAATTCAATATCTTAGTTAACTATACCAGGCCAAAGTAAGGTTAATGGTGAACGCGTAAAAGTGTCATGGAACTTAGCACACTAGCCCGCGGAATCGTCCGATTCGTCCGAATCGTTCGCTGTCAAAATCAATGGGGGCCTTTCGATTCACAGAGCTTATGTTATCTTCTTATACTGAATGTAATTTTTTATATTAGATAACTGTACCAACAGACTTAGCATGGCGACCGAGAAATACGAAAGATAAGACAAAATGACAGAAAGTTGGAATAATTTAATCTTGTTGTAGAAGGAAGCACTTTCTCGTTCGCCATGCTAAGCCTACCGGTCAACGTAAGGTTAAAATAAAATGAATAAACTGTATTGAACAAGCTCGATTAAACAAAATACGGCCAGATTTATGATTCATAATTGGTTGTATTTTCAAATATTTCAACCCGAAACCAATTGACGCTAACGGTTTGAATCATAAAACGGCTAAGCGCGAGTTCATCCATAAAAAATACAAAATTTGGTAACAAATAGCGCTAAGTCACTTGACTGGTCAAGCGCTAGTTGGACTCGCGTACGAAGGGTTCCGTTTCTTGTATGAGATCTAGTCTTAAACATTTTATTTGTTTTGTTTTTAGTACTTGTTTTTATTGTTTCTGTTGACAGAAATAGATATTAATAAAAATTTTATCCCACTTTCTATATTTTAGACAGACGGACAGACATCGAAGTCTCAGTAATAAGGTCTCTTCCCTTCCCTTCCCTTATCCCTTAAAAGAAACTAGCGACGCCCGTGGACGACACATCAGAAGAGTCAGAAGTGTTCGTGTGTTTGTCACTAAACTCCTCCAAAACGGCAGGAGTCTGGATCGATTTTGATGAAATTTTTGTGTGTGTTCTACGGGATTTGAGAATCATCTAGATTCACAAACAAACAGACAAGCCAAAATCGTCAGTACGACTACACTATACTATTGTAAATTAACGAACTGGGGACCTAAATGGTCGTAGTAGCAATATTAAAGAAAATTACTCAAAAAATCCTTTTAGTAAATAAAATGATCGAATAACCTCCAAGAAGACAGCGTATTCCCTCTAAAAAGCAACGCACCTGCAACTCTTCTGATGTTGCTAGGGTTTTTAAATTTAAATTGATTGTAAAAAAAATTACCGTTTTGCAAAATCAAGACTTGGCTGCAAGAAAAGTACTAAAATTCATTGCTCTTAGCAACATTGCTTACTGGTCATTTTAAATCGGCAGAAAAACTTATATTTATTTATTTCGCTAACTTCAGCTCTTGTTGAAAACTTCACCTATGCGGAACCCGAAAAATTCATAATTAGTCAACATAACGGTACAATAAAGTGAGTCAGTACCTTTATCCTTTAAAGATTGATCATGTTTTGTTTTCGTTACGTTTGCATCATAATTCTCATCATCATTTCACCAGAGAGTGTGGGTTGGTAACGTGCTAGGTAAGGGGTTTTATAAGAAAACTGGCTGACCTCGCAGACGTTGTTTTACCATATAAATAATTTAGGGGGATTGAAAAATAGATGTTGGCCGATTCTCATAGACACTGAATAAGCACAAAAAAATTTCATCAAAATCGATAAAGCCGTTTCGGAGGAGTATGGCAACGAAAACTTGTCACAGTTTTATAAATTAGATTAATGAAGACGTAAAAAGTAACTTCTTAGTTTGTAAGTGTCCCTTTTTATGATTTTTAGGGAGCAAGCGAGCAGACGGCTACCTGATGGAAAGCAACTGCCGTCGCCCATGGGCACTCGCGACATCCGAAGAGCCGCAAGTGAGTTGCCGGCGTTTATGAGGGAATTTGGACCACCGGTAAACACGGCACAACGCCGTTTCATTGATTGTTAGAGACACAAAAAACATTTTTACCCGACTGCGCCAGAAGGAGGATTATAGGAACTTATTTTTCGAGAGTATGTATGTATTTTTTATTGTTCGGCACGCTCTGCAGCCTAAATGGCTAGATGGATTTTAAAATTGACATTTGTAATCTGTTTTAAGTTGCATGTTAGAATTTTGATGACATTTTTAATTTGTAATCTTGACATTTGTGTGTACATCTTTAAAATTGACATTTATAATCTGTTTTAAGTTGCATGTTAGATTTTTTTTTCCTTTTTATTAAAAATTTGCATGCCGTAATAAGGCAGAATGTATATGGCTCTAGACACACCTGGAAATTGTAACCTACATTCTAAGCAAATAAACAATCTATCTATCTATCTATCTATCTATCTATCTATCTATCTATCTATCTATCTAAAGTCATAAGTGGAAGAAGATAACTAACATTTTAATAACTGTCGGATTTTTGCGTAAATGGAGGCTATAGTACCGGAAAAATGATTTGAAATTAAAATAATATGGATTTATAATATGATATAGATCAAAATTTTATAGGAAAAAATAGTATTTAATTAAAGGTTGTAAAATATTAGTAATTCGCTTCTTCCACTTATGTCTTCAATTATGACCAAAAATTATTGTTAATGAAGAACTCACTCGTCAAATACAGTACGCGAAAAGCATCTGTAAACTTTATGTTCGATCCGAGTTCGACTTGGTCACGTTGGAATGACGAGGTACTCGATAGTGATTGCGTTCTCGAACGTGATTGACTTCTTGATCGTGATCGAGTTTTACTTCTCGATCGTGATCGCGACACACTTCTGCTTCTGGATCGCGCGTCGCATGGTCTCCTTTCATCTTTATAATACCTGAAAAAGTCACAATATGAAAATTTTGTGGCGGCCTTATACATTATACGGAGTGTAACAAAAGAAAGTAATAATACCAGATAATACTCCAGCCCCCCTACACAAGTGGCAAGCGATTAACGTTTACGATAATCGCTTCGCTTATTTTGTACGGGATTCACATAATCGAACTCGACTAGATCACGTGACTTTCCGTTCGTCTATGTCAATCCCATACAGAAACACGCCAAGCGATTATTGTAAACGATACTCCTTGGCACTTGTCTAGGGGGGTAGGACGGTAAGCCAAAAACGTTTTGCTTCTTTGTAGGATCGCCAAACAAAATGTATGAAAATGACACAAGCGTTTGTTACGTCTTATTTCATTTCCATACATTTTGTTTGGCGATTCTACAAAGAAGCGAAAACGTTTAGAACTTGGCTAACCCCCCAGGGCTGGGTTTCCCGACTGGTGGTCCTTGATACCCTATGATAAACGAAAGCTATTTGTAACGACAATGAAAATCAGTTGCAAGATTTAAAAGCTCTTAATATTTTTATTTTTAAAGTACAAGCCTTTGCCCGCGACTCTGTTTGCGTGGTAACTTTCCTCTTAATTTTTTTTGCTACTAACCTCATGGAGCCCAATATCTTTCTACCAGATTCAAAACCGTGAAAATTGGTTCGTGCTGGAGTTAGAAAAACCCGACCTTTTTTATATAATAGACTAGCAGTTGCCCGCGACTTCGTCCTGGTGATTTTTGTTGTTACAAACCTCATGGAGCCCGAGACCTTTCCAACAAAAGCAAAACCGTGGAAATCACTTCGTGCGTTCGTCGGTCCTGAAGCAAAATAGTCAAGAAAGAAAACCTAACTTATTTTATATAATAGATTCAAAGAACCTCATTACCTAGTGTCTCCCTTGGAAGTAGAAGGCATGTCATAATACTGGTCTACTCTTCCATGACCTTGATAGTCGCCGTCTCCACAGGGAAACGATGAAGCATAAGGATAAGTGTAGTTGCTCATACCAAATGAATTTATTTTATCGACACTTTAAATTTTTTTTAGAGCTTTGACAAATGCCATACCATAGATCAGTACCATAGATAATTATTTTATTTTTTAAATTATTAATGTTCTATAGGTATTTAAGTAACGTGCGCGTAGCTTTCATGAAAATAAAGCAGCAAAATGCTTCAAATATTTTAAACGGGAAAGTGTGCTAACGAAGCAACCAATTTACTTAATTTTTGACGTAGATTTAGTTGTAAGGATGGGAAGTAATGTAGGCTACGTTTACTCTTGGAAAAAATATCATCTTCTTAAAGAACGCTTAGAATCTGTCTACACTAAGCGGATTTGGTACGGAGTGAAGTGAGTGTGCGGATGACATTGACAGTAATCTACTTTACTTTTTTAATAACTACTGTCATCCACACACTGACTTTACTCCATACTAAGCAGACTCGGTAAGGAGTGAAGTGAGTTAGCGGATGACATTGATAATAGTTTCAGGCAAACTACTGTCTAAGTCATCCGCTAACTCACTTCACTCCGTGCCAAATTTACTTAGTGTAGACATGCTCTTAGTGTGCGGAGGCTCTTTCAGCAAGAATATTTGTCTTTTTACGCGATTATCGATTCCGCACGAGGAAAGCCGCTGCCAAAAGTTGGTTAATATTAAAACTAACATTCTATTTCTAAAAATAAAACAGCGGAACGAACCACCACCAGCAGTATCTTCGTCCAGACCGCCGCGGCCGGCGAACCCTCAGGAGAAGAACTTATTCCCCTTTACAAAGCTGGCAATGCACTTGTAACTCTTCTGTTGTTTTATAAGTTGACACGTTTGCACAGTAATTTTATTTAAAACGTTGTTACAATATGGTCGTTATCCAATACGAAAACCAGTAAAGTAAAAACTTAAAAGTTTCAGCTACAGTGATCCCCAGGACAAAGATTTATTGTCGAAATACATTTGAGACCTTTTTCAGAAGTTTGTGACTGCTTGCAATTAACGTTGAATCGAATTTGAAAAAATGAGGTTAACTTTTCGATTGGAATTGAAGAAAAAAGTAAGATAAATTAGAATTCGATGAATGCTTAATGGTTTTCTCCATTAGAGGGTTTTGAGTTTATGGAACACTTTTCAAAAAGAAAATTTTGAAACGTTCCCGATTCAAGTTTGTGAAGACGTCGCAGACCTAAAGAAATCTGCAACTGCTAGAAGTACCTATAATAATTCAGTAGAATAATTATTGGCAAGAAACATAATTAACACATATTACTTAGGAGTGCGTCTGATTTTTTTTATGGACATTTTGGTATAAATTTATATTTTATTGGTTACTTACAGTATAGGTCAATTTAAAGAATGTCTTAAAAATACGACATAGAACATTTATGGATACATAGTTGATATTAAATATAAGTTAAAATATTTTTTTTGTCTAATTAATTAACGGACAAAATTCGAAAAAAAATATGTTTGAAAGTAAAGGAAAGAAATACGGAGTTCATCGGTTTAGCTAGTATTTCAACATAACTTTTAGTCTAAGAGCCTAAAAGTTATGCGGCATAGACAAAAAGCGGATAGACAAAAGAGCTGAAATGTTATTAGTTTTGTTCGGAAAAAAAATCCGCCCAAGGCCCCTGCGCTCTGATTGGTCAGAAATATGGGAGTACGTACACACAGGTCTGTTATTGATGCGTACTGTTTTAATGCGAGCGTTAGTTGGGTGGCGGTTAATTTATCAGTGCCAAAACACTGATAAGTTTCGGGCACGGATGGCTCACATTACTTCTCTATTGGTTATATGCTCGCTGACCCGGCAAAGATTGTTTTGTCGTATAAATTATTTCTTGGTAACTTATCACTTAAGACAATAGCTAGCAGTAAATTTGCATATAATTTGGTACAAATAATATGCAAACATTGTGATACGAGAATTTCATATTTATGACTATAGGACACGTAAATGATATTCTTCAAAATGAAATTAGGGAAAATTTTTATTACGTAGGTATAGGTGAAATGAAGACGTTCACTTTTCCGGCGGGGCTATTATGTATCTCGCGAAACCAATAATTGCGCAATTATTGCTCCTAAATCAAATTCCTTTTTCCTATTTTGTGCTTTTAGCTTGGATTTTGACACAAATTAGTTCTAAATTTTAACTTTAGTAATGGAAACCGGAGGTTATCACTAACACTATTGTTGATTGTTTGTTGATTGCAATTTTCACATAACAGCCCTGCGGGATAAAAAGTATAGTATGTCCATCCCCGTGGCTCAAAGAATCTCTATATCAAATTTCAGCAAAATCTGCTAAGCGATTTGGGCATGAAGAGGTAAAAATAGACAGACAGACAGATTTTCGCATTTACAATACAAAATCAGAAGTATGGTCATAAATTATTTTCTTAGTGTAGGAAAGCTGCGACATATCTAGTCAATAATAGCTCGATGTCGCTCAAGTACCATTTCCAAACTTTCCTTGCACCGAGCCGGTCTCTATTCTTTGAGTTTTAGCTTCCAGCAGGTATTCAACTTCCAACTAATTGATATTTCCACAACTAAAAACGTTATATCTAATTATTCAAGTGTTTCTATGACTATACTCTGTATCCTGTTGAATAATTGTTATAATCAATTTGAGTCGTTTTGTAAACTACGAATTACAATTAATAGTAATTTGGTGTCTCTTCGCAGTGAAAAAAAAATCCACAGCCGATATTAGTTGTGAATATTTTTAAACTGATAAAAAGAGGGATCACGCCCGCATTTTACGATGCGCTAAAATTGATTTTTGTAGCGAGGAAACCGTGCGGTTGACAAATGTATAATCTGTGCATTCTCGAGACTTTGAGTCCCATGAAAATAATTTGTTATTTTCATACCAAATTTCAATAAACATTAGTTTTCGGCGTGAAATGGTAACAGACTGACAGACACAGTTTCGTGTTTAATATTTATTATTGCACGCTCAAGAGTCAATAATAACTTGGTATTAATACGCAAACGGAAAAATTTGTACCCGTTTTTACGAAAGACGGGTAGATGCAAAAGCATGGAATTTTTTCCAGTTACTGTGGAATACTAATATTATTTTTAAATCTTGCATATTTATAATAAATAAAACGCTACACACACTACAATATTTTGACATGACACGATAATCATACACGAAATACCCTTTTGTCTATGGTTGAAGTTTATTTTTTTTAATAAAAATAAATGGCCAGGTAAGGAGACCTTTATGCCAAATTGAAATCTGTCATTAAATTGAGAAATATTTATGGTCAAATTTCGACCGCCGCCTCTAGCCTTGCCTAGAGTTAACGCTATTGTACAAGAAAAATTTATTCAAATCCGTCCAGTATTTCCAGAGATTAGCGCGTGCAAACAGACAACATTTTTTTCTGTCGATTTGTGCTCTATTACTGTTCCTTAACTCCCTAACATTGATTATTTGGTAAAAATACTAAATGTACGGACAGACGTACAGACATGCCAATTTTACTGTTTTATTATATTCTATATAGATTATTAGTTAAGATATTTCATTGGGTATCGAATAAACTTATTTTATTAATAAAAAATATGCTGATTGACTTTTCATTCAAAGATTTGTTTTGCCGAAAAATATGATTCACCGAAATAACATCATAAATTAATCAGATTAACATTCGGCTGTAACCGCAGTTTATAATTGCAGGTTTTTAAAAAGTTTACAGTCACATATTAATTTACAAGCAGTGGCGTAGTTAACTCCGGCTCGTTGATATCATGTGGCTGTTGAGAACAGTTTCATTACGTTTTTCTCCTGCCTCTTATAATATAAGCATCGACAGGACGAAACGAAACCTTAAACAGATCCCATAAGGTACAAATTTCGTTAACGTTTTATGAGGTCATGTTTATGTTGTTGTAACCAGGCGAGCTTATGCCAGGTAAATTTTTAGTTAATTAGTGCGATTTTAAAATTTTCTGCTCTTAAAACTTAGTTTGGATATGGATGTTTGTTTTCTGGATGGTTCACAAACATAAGTTGTGGGAAATCTAGGCTAGGAAGCAAATATGAAAGCTGAAGAGTTATGTACTAGCAGAGAAGTTGAAACAGTTACAGATTGCGGATCTTAGTAATTTAGCCGGGTTATGTCAAACTCAGCGATTACAACTTACATGGAATTGACATATTCCAACTAAATTTAGTAGGCCCGTCAACTGTTTCTCTTTCAATTTCCCTCATTATACATTCGTAGGTTCAGAATTCTTTCCAATATTTTAAGACTTATGTACAACCACTTCCTTTGCTTATATATTGTACCAACGTTGTCGTAACATGTACCCCTCTAGTGTTTTATATACTACAAAATAAGTACAGTTGTGTTCACAAATGATTTGTTCCAAAGCAATAAATACCCGTCCAACCCTTTTAAAAAACTTTCCCGGGAATAAAATATCACCACAAAAGTCCCGTCTAAGTAATACCGTCTCGATTGCAAATCACTTGTTTTTGAGTACAAAACGGAACTTACACTTTTAACTTCCAGTGTACTTGTGAGTTGTGAGACGTACTTATTACCCCTGTGCGGCTTTGCACTTCAATAACATATTGCTTTACATTCGCATAAAGTATGTAGGGTACAGCCGAGTACACCAATGTTTTCTTACGTGTTTTTAGTTTCGATTATTCCTATTGGAATAGGAAAGGCGATAAAATTTGTCTTATCTATACATATAATATTCTGGGTGTTACAAACTTGATGTTACTTTAGAGTTTAGGGCGTACAATATATATATATACACAGCCATGAAATTTGGTGAGTCGGATGGTTTTTGAGTAATACACATAGGGGTTGAAAGTTTGTATGAAAGTTCGTTATTTGTTCAGTTAAAAACATGAAATTTTATTTCTGAGCTACTGATTCAAAATATAGTGATGAGTATTTAAACATTTTTTGAAATTCAACCTTTTTGAGGGTGAAAAGAGAAATAGTTTTTATAAATTTTTCTATGAAAGTTCATCATTTCTTAAGATAGAGACCTAAAATTTTGTTTCTAAGCTACTGATTTAAAATAAATAATGAAATTTTAGTTCCAGAGTGTGAATAAGAATAGGATTGAAAGTTTGTATTAAAATACTTCTTAAAAGGAGCGAAGCCGCGGGAAAAAGCTAGTGTATTATATAAAAATAAGTCGGATTTTCAGTTTTGCATATTTTGTTAGAAAGGTCTCGGTTTCCGTGAGGTTTGTAGCAAAAAAAATCTGGAAAAATTTCAAGAGGAAAGTTATCACGCGGACGGTGTCGCGGTCAACAGCTAGTATACAATAATAACTTATTTAAGTAAATATATGTTTTTTTTTTCGCTTTCAGTGCTGAAACGATAAAATTTTAATTTTTTTTATCGTGTAATTCACTTAGACGTTTTAGTCGACTTCCAAAGCGGAGACGGGTTTATTATCATCGTCTGTTTACATATTTTTTAAATGTTAACTTTTACTACGTCTGTCGGTCAATAAAGGTTAACTACATCTATTTAACTTTTTATTTGTTGAACATCGATATCGAAGCCAAATAAATATTTCCAAATGGTAAGATTTTTTATCTGTCTGTATGTTTTTGCGCGCATCACACGATCCGTTTCATATCCGATTCGAATGCGTTTCCACAGATGTATTTGTCGTATTCCAGCTTAACATCTGACGAATAAAATTTCTCTCCCCACCTCTCTAAGGAGACAATAATAGGAAGGGCAAGATTTTGTACGACGTAAACCACGTCGCGGTAGTTAGCATAAAATGTAAATAAATTTTTACTCTAAAGTTGTAAGTGAATTTGAAAATAATGCCTATATCCCAGGTCTATTGTTACTGGACGTTATAATTTTGTTTTGGATACATGTGTAGACAGGGCTATGAACTAATAAGATTCCAAATTTATTTCCAAATAAAATCACTGAAATCCTGTTACGAGTACGAAGATTCAATTAGAGAAAAGTTCTTTATAAGGCTGGTGAATTGAGATTTTTAAAGGCGAAATTCGTGTTGAAAATAAATGAAATACAAATACAGATCCGACCTGCGAGTTGCCTCCGAGGCCTGATAATATTTTAATACGAGGTGCTAAGGTAGAAAGTAGATTGTTTTTGCGGAGGTGAGGGATTCTAAATTGGCGGGTTAGTCGGAAAAGCCGGGCTCCACATAGACTCATACTCACGTAAGTCCGGATGAAAAAGTTGGTACAATACGGGGGCGTCATTAAAGAGTTGAGAGCGGCTAAGTGGCAAGTTGTAGGGTTACAAGGAGTCACGCGTTTTAGAGGGGACGGTCCCTCATTTACTGATGTTTCAAACGAAATAGTTCAATAGAATCCTGTGTTGACAAAGGTACAACTTTACGTATACCACCTATAGTCGTGTTGGTTAATACAATACTAACCAATTATATGTTAGATAATATTAGCATTTGGGACGTTAAAAAGGATGAATTCAAAATTAGTTAAGAGGTGGGGGGTCTAGAAATTGTGAAATTTGTGTGACCTACTTCACGGATGGTCCCAAACTTGGGACTCCCTTATATTGACCTCATATAAGTCGCATCACGATAGTAAATATTTTATATTTTGATAAAAATATCTGAAAATATTTATCAAATTACAGTCATTACATACTTCAAAATACAGTCACGGCAACCTTATTTTCATAAATCGCGACAAACGCAAAGAATTTAACGTGATATTTTTGTACAAAATGATCCTCCATCAGGACCCGTGTCACACGTATAACGAGAGACCACTGTGACAAATGCCCAACATCCTTTATTCAATACTACAATATCTTGCAACCAACAATTTTGCTTTAAATTTTCCATCTTTTTAGTAAAAGATAGCCTCGTGTGGAATTGACGCGCCAGTATCGGTTTAGGTTTCGGTAGTTATGATAGGTTAAATAACCAGCCAAGTACGAGTAGGACTCGCACACGAATGGTTCCATACCATACCATAAGAGAGCAAACATAGGTAAAAGTTATGTTCTTTATATGGAAACCCACCCTATTTAATAATTTTGTTTCAATTTTTATTAATTTTGTTTCAATTTTATTATTGATTAGAAAAGTATAAATACAATTTAGTATTTTGTAAAAATTTTAAGCGCCTGCTTGTTGCCATTATTAATATCGAGCAAAAAAAGTCAAAAAAAGCAATTTATTAAATTTATTTTGGTTTTAGTATTTGCTGTAATAGCGGCAACATAAATACATAATCTGTGAAAATTTCAGCTCTCAAGCTTTTACCGTTCTTGAGATATAGCCTGGAGACAGACAGACAGACGAACAGACATCGAAGCCTTAGTACCTTTTTACCCTTTGAGTACAAAACCTAAAAAAACTAAAAAAGAATCAAGAAAATATTTATAGGATAATATATTAATATAGAAATCGTCTTTTATCTTTATATGGCACTACGGCTATATAACCATGGCCAGTATCAAGTAAAGGCGGGAAATCAACTTCCTGGCTCCGATAATATTTTTAGCAATGTTATACAACATCGTCAAGTCCAAAGTCCAGTCAGTCAAGGCAAAACGTCGGTCAAAGCGTCAAGTCAATCAATTTAGTAAAGTGGTAGACGCTTTTCTAAAATTTCGATTGGAGTTTTGGAGGGATACATAAAATAGCATGTTCCTTGAAGTTGTATTACTTGCTCACTCGCTTGCTTGCTTGCAAACTCATAATCAAGTATCAAAATCATTAAATCTAATTGCAGTGCAATTTGAATCGAAAATAAAAAACTGCGTCGAAATAATGTTGCTAATAAAAATGAATGCTAGTTTCAACTTATAATAGTCAATAATATATTATAATATATTAATCACCAATAAAGAAAATCCTATCAAATAAAAAATTTATCCTACATAACTACATATTGTGGTAGGCATACAGGGGCATATTGTGGTCATAAATATTTTCACATTTTGATCTTACCATTTATTACTTAATTAGGAATGAAATGTAATTTGGCGAAGAACATTTGTTTTTCCGAGTGAGCAATAACTAATTTGGTATCACGAAAAAATCTACTCCATCTTGGCTACGTCGTTCAGAGGAAAACACTATTATTATATAAAGATTAATCAGTATGGGGGAAAAGTAAAGAAAAATATTGCCGAATATATTAAAACTGAAGTCTAATACATTTAAAAATTATACAGTTCCGTAGATAGACGTTCTTTTTTTTAATATAAACTTAAAAACACTTGAAACTGACGTCTTTTCCATATTTTGATGACCGTCTAAAGCCCGTACACAGCGCTTAAGATTAAGACGTGATAAAAAAAATTTTGATCACGCTCTTAAGTACTTAAGAGCGTCATTCAAAATTAGCACTGACTATAATAACGGTCCTAAGAGCTACTTTAAATTAAGCTATTAGAGTAAGTGGTCAACATTTCAGCAATTTCCATTAGTTGCCTAGTTCATTTAAAATCGAGTTCTAATCAAAGGGAATTTCGAGTCCATCGCCAATATCTATTCATCCATTTCATCCACGGTCCATGGCTCAACCGATAGGCTTTAACATTATTTGATTCGGTTACAATTAAAACGAAATGCAAAGCAATTGTTAATCAGATGTTATATAACAATCAACAGTTTCATACCTAGTAGATGATGAGAGGTACGTCTTCGTTAATGGAGGTATTCGTTTATGTTTCATTTATGTCGCAATAAAAAGTCCTTACGGAACCTTCGGGTCAAGCTGATGATGTTTGCAAAATGATATATCATAAGATATAAATCACTAGATATAGAATATATTGTGGTCACACATTGCTGATGGATAACACAGACGCATTAGGGCGCACCACATTAATCATCGTAGCGGGAGCAAGCCGCCGTAAAAAAGTAATTTCGCCCTCCTTTTTCCCTTCTTTTTTTACGATTAAGATGGAATTAATTAACAAACGCGCAACAAGTCGAAAGTTGGATATTTTTCCCGGATTAGGGCGAAAAATGTTTATTAAACTTGAGGCAGTTATGCTCCGGTTACATTTTGTAATACAAAGCCGGGTAACGAGTCTCAGGCGGAATGTTTGACGACATAAAGATGGTTTGCATATTTGGCGGTACCTCATCAGTTAATTATTCTGGGTACTAATCAGGACATTGACTTCCTGTTCATCGAAGCAATATGTAACGTCCTTACGATGGTTACCTTAAAATTGTCATAAGGAATGTGAAATTTATGTAAATTTAAAGAAAAAACTAAACTGTAATATTTTTATTTTTTTATATTAAAAAGGAAATTCCGTATTTGCGCATTTAATTTACAATGTCGGCATATAATACGTTACAAGTAAAGTCAATATCATAAATATGTATACGGCTGTAGAGCGAAATGTCGGCCGATAAACGTGAAATTACTCTGAACTTGATTTAAACCGTAAATTATTTTAATATAGCTGAAATCGCTGATTTATGTACAAAGTTACGTTTTAAGAATAAAATTAATAATTTATTCCAATTTATTTTAATAAGAATTGAAATTAATAATGTTTATACCGTTACCGTTGGTAATAATAATGAGAACTATAATATTCTTAATATTAATTATATCGTATTCTGTTGTTTTGTAAACTGTAATTAAAGAAATCAAATTCCAAAAGTCCCATTTGCAGTACTTCTTCACTAAGACATTTTTACGCATTTTTTACTTATTCGGTTTAGAAAACTGCTATTTAACATTAAAAAAAAAAAACAAAAAAAAACAACTCTCTAAATACGTTACTTGAACTTTTTTATTTTGACTTAAAGGTCCATAAAAAACAAACAGCGTTTTAAATGCGACCTCATCTACATTTCTCCATTCGAATTTCGAACTTTAAAGTAGCATCGGCGCGAAGAATGTAGGGGCTCGATAGAAATTTGAATAAAATCAATTTATTTGAGGTTGTTCGCGTTTATCTCTCAAGAAAATTGCTTTAGAAAAGTATGTGTGACCTTGGGGATGCAAATTAAAAAATGTTTTATTTCATCCAATAAATTGTGGGTCTCATTCTCTTCTAAAATATTATTCAGATTAAGGCGATACAAGATTTTTTTAGAATAAAATTTGAATGTAATTACCAGAAAAAAGTTAGGCTCAATGGCATTTTAACGTATCGTTTTTGCAATTCTCAGTCTATATACTAAAACTCAGTTTAATGTTTGAACAAAAGTCTGAAAACACTAGTAAAAGTCTTTCATGTTTACAATTTAAGTTCGTAAGAAAGTATTCAAAGAAAATTGAGACAAAAGGTAGTTTTAGATTTCTGAAAAAACTTAAAAAGGTAGCATTATATTTATGAAAAAACTTAAATATTATTTTTATATATTAATACTTATAAACATATTAGTGCTATTAGATATTTACACGATAATTATAACGAGCAGAGCAGCAAGTTTACGCGGCATAAGTTTAATGTTTACATGTACAATGTACATACTAATTTTGTAAGGTCAACAAAATAATGCTATCAAGCTAGCTCAGCTACATATAAATTACACCAGATGGTCCACTCTCACGACAGTTCCCTCAATAGTTGGACCCTAATCGCGTTCTGACGGCTATTTATTTATATAAACGATTATCTTAATTGCCTTACCAACATCTGCCACTTTTCACACTTAGCTCCTAGACTATTCAGACCATTGAAATGTCCTAGAGTAGCGAAGATATAGAAGTGCCGTTTTCTCAATAGACATAAGTTTATTAATCATAATAAAATAAATAAACAACTTTTATAATTCTTGCCCAAAAGCAAAACACATAATTATTGATTTTATTAGTAGTTACGGTAGATTTTCTTTATGAATCATAAACCTTTGATTGGTATGTCATTTTATTACAATAATAGGATTTTATTTTAACAAACGACTCTATCTAAATGTTTTTAGTCTACAATAATATAGACAGAGAGTGATCGTGGAATTGTTCTGTGAGTGAGCGGGCATTTTGCGCCGTACGAGAAATATTCGGAGCAACTCACCCCATAAGTGTTATGAGTTACGGCCGCAGGGAGCCTTTACGATCCTAGGTCACCGTATTTTAATAGTTTATTTGTCAGCGGTTATTTGTTTCGGAGATACTGTCATACATATTTATGATTTCTCGTGTGATAGTGAATAATAGCCCTTCTGTGAGTAACGACAAAAGTAGTCCATGCGTGAGCATCATACAGAGATCCTCCTTTGAGTGCAACTTTATATTTCTTAGGCGGTCGTTATTAATTTCAATATATTTTAATATTGAAAATAATAATGCGATACAAGCGAATGCCATTACGTTATAAAACGGGCACGCCGGGTACTAAGGACGGCCATAAAATTCGAGATATCTATCAATTCCCGCAAAGTGCAGTCTGGCTTCGCTTAACACACCTCCACCTCCACATGAAAATATTTCAAATTCATCTCGTACGTACGTCCTTACATTTGAGAAAATTTAAGTGAATATTCCATACACGAATATACTTATGTGGAGGACTTTATGAGGAAACGAATGGCTGAAGCGAGCAGACGAAATGATAGATGGTGGAAATATGTGCTTACAGCAAACTTGTACTCATCTTAATAAAAGCTTCAAAAATACTCGCACACTTTATCTTATTCTATTATCCTACTAATATTATAATGTGATAGTTTGTGTGTGTGTGTTGGTTAAGCTTAAACGACTAGACTGATTTAGATAAAACTTGACATGGAGCTAGCTGATATTCCGGATTAACATAAAGGCTACTTTTTACGCGGGTAGCACAAAGCAAAGCTAGTGCCTACATAAATGTTAGCATGAGTTTTTGATTATATCTACGTCGAATGTACGAGATCAGACAACACTTTTTGATGGCTAAACCAAACCGGCCTCTCGAACCTAAGTCCGTGTTCTGTAAGCGTTAACGCCTACGGAAAAATCGAATTGTACGTAGTTAAAATTTGCTAACCACATGTCACATGGTTTGCATATGTCAACCACGTACAATTAGATTTTGCCTTAGACGTTAACGCTTATGTTTGGTTTACACGTATTAAGTAGATAAGTAGTTAACTAAATTTTAAGGCATTTAACTTGCCACTTGCCACTAATAATTTGTTTAAATGAAGTTAATAACTTAAAATTGAGTTACCTACTTATCTACTACGTATAAACCAGACATTTTACGAAAACGGACATTGGCTCGGGGGGCAGGTCTTTTGGTGTCAATATAGCTACATAGCTCTATCAAAACAACTACTTCATTTCATGGTAAAAGCATTTCAAGGCTTTGTTAGCAAAGTAAACAGTATGTTAAAATATCTTAAACGGAACTACTTTAACTGTCATCGAAGTAGCTCTATAATCTTCCCCGACTCCGAAAAGAGGAAAATTGAGATATAATAAGGAGTGGAAATTTATATCCCGAAATGGGGAGCCGAAGGTATTACCTATAATGGAATACACATATAACTATTTCAGTTATTTGTCCCGGGGAGATGGGACGATCACGTGCCAGTTTTATTGCATCGCTACAACTAAATTGAAATTGTGGGCCGCACAAGTACAGTGTAACTTACTGCCCAAACAGGGCGTGAACTGCCGGGAAACGAGGAGTTTTATAAAGTCTTGACATTTTCAGAAAAAGATGCTCTTTAAAAATTTCTTAGACCTTTTTACCTGACTGCGCCAGAATAAAGGGTTATGTTTTTCGGGGTATGTATGTGACACGCTCGGCAGCTTATACGGCTTGGTAGATTTTAACGTATGAGGTATCGTTAGATTCGTTTTGATGTCAGCGTAAGTGACACTGGATACATCAAAAATTTAAAAATTCAAAATGACGGATTTTGAAGTCAAAATTGTGAAGCCTAATTTTTTTTCCGCTCATTTAGGTCAATTAGGGTATAAGAAGGAATGGCTTTAAATTCTAGAAATATACATAAATTGATGTTTAAATAGCTCTATGGTTCCTACAGTTGGGTTTTCTGTTTTTTATTTAAATTTTATAACTGATTAATAAAGTATTAATAGAACTAAGCATTTTGTCCTATTTGAAAGTGCCTACCTGTTGCCGCTATTGATATGGGGGTGTCATGCTTCGACACGAGTGGGCCGGTTCGACCGGAGTGATTTCCCTAATTCCCAATCCCCATTCCCATTTCCTATTCCCTAATAAAAAAGGCCGACAACGCACTTGTGACTCTTTAGATGTCACGAGTGTAGATGGGCTTCGGCAGTTACTTTCTATCAGGTAACCCGTCTGCTCGCTTGCCCGCTAAATATTATATAAAAGCATAATGCTCAGAAAGTCATAACTTAACTATTTTATAGTGTCCGTGTGTCAAAACAGTAAATAAATAATAATGTGTATAGAGAGTAATTTAGGCTTCCCGTAATAGTTGTGATGCGATGTTGGCGCCGCGCCAACCCCGACGTGTTCAGGTGTTGCAAATCCCGCACCTTATCAGATCGCAATTACATACAACATTAAACGGTTACTTTATATCTTGTGGGAAATTTATCTTTACAATGTTCTACAAAGTTTCGATTTAAGTATTAGGGCTTAGTAGATTTAGGTATTTGGACCGATGGGACGTGAGAGCGTATTCGCATATCTTCTGATATTGCAAGTGTCCTATTGTCGATGGGCGACTGTAGTTGCTTGCCACCAGCAGAGCTAACGTAGCGTCGGTTGACATACGAAAGTATAGACAAACTGACAGTCGGGATAACTGACAAATTTTCCTTGTACATCCGTCATTTTGTCTATCTTGCTGTAGAAAGAAACACTTTTTAGTCGCTATGCTAGAGCCGTAAATTCATTAAAGACATACTTGCTTTTTATTTAAAAGGGCACTATGCGTGATTAAAATAAAATACATTTTGTATTATAGTGTAACCAAGCTTTCTGTATTTATTTAGAAAGAGCTACTAACAAAGATAACTATGTTATTGTTATTCGCACCGGTGCAGGTGGACAGAATTACTTAACAGTAAATAGTAATTCGCTCCGAGGAGGGAATAAAACGCACGAACTTATGTTACTTGTTCACACAATATTAAAGGTACCTGTACTGGACCTGACGGGTAATACGACTGTAAGTAAAATCTGCTTGTTATAGAGTTTAAGATATGTTTAACCTTTGGTAAGAGCTTTAAGATTTTAGCGTAACGTTTTAATTACTTCTCTTTAAAAAAGTAATAAAAAAAGATAGAGTTTAGTGATATAATTTTTTTTCTCTTACGAATATTGCTGTGGAGCACCTACGAATAATTAAAACTAAGGAAACTCCCATGTTATCGCCGTTTTAAATCTGGTTATATTTAACTTTCACTAGCTTTTGCCCGCGACTTCGTACGCAGACAGGACGATTTTGACGAAGTTTTCTGTCGGCATTCAAGGGGATGTG